>JANHGD010004408.1:49964-60331 GCA_027560375.1 Imantodes cenchoa | reverse complement strand
AATTGCTTTCTGCGCATGCACAGAAGCAAAATCTTGCGCGAGGATGCTTGCTCGCACAAGATTTCGCCTTTTTTTTTGTTTCCACACATGTGCGGAAGCAAAAAAATCGCCGAAATGTCACACATGCATCCCCTTGTGAGAGGGCTTATGCATCTGAGATTTCGGTGATTTTTTTTGCTTCCGTGCATGCGCGGAAGCAAAAAAAGCTGAAATCTCACGAGCGAGAGCCCTTGTGCAAGATTTTGGTTCTGCGCATGCACAGAAGACAAAAGCTCGTGCGGTGACGCGCCCACACCCGCCTGCAATGTCAGGCTTCACGCGCATCGCACCGGTAGGGTGCTGCGCGCAGTACCCTTCCCTGGAAAAGAGGTGTCTTATTGAGGATAATCAGGTAAATCAGAATATAGTATCACATTACATAAATTACATCATTTTTATCCATTCAAAATGAAGCAGGGAAAATTTTAGCATTTTGTTTAATCATATTTTTACATTACACACTTTGGGAACATTGGAATATTTTAATTTATTATAGAAACAGGATTTTGAAAATGTCAAAAAGTTACAAAAAGACTATTGGAAGCCATAGGAAAAGAGAAATATATTTCATTCTAAAAATTAATTCTGATGCATTAAATATTTCATGCAGAGTAGAGCTGCTTCGCATATTTGGGATCCAAACCAAATCAAACCACAGCTGTTTTGAAAGTTTTGGATTTCACATAGAACAAAATGGGATTGTTTTGTTCCAGATATGGAACTATATTTCTCCAAAAGAGATTTAGGATGAGAAAATATGGAGAAGGCAAAAATTAAAGATAGTTGAAGGGAGGATGGGAAGGGATGGTGCTAAGCTGTCACAGGAGAAAGTTGGGGCAATAAGATATGCTGCACAGGGAACGTTTTCCATAGTAGTGCAACTATTGCAGTTAGGAATAAAAGCCAGTATGTTGGCAGCCATTCTTTAATTGGAAGGGAAAATATTAGAGAATTGAATAACAAAATAACAGAATTGGAAGGGACCTTGTAGTTCTTCTAGCCCAATCCCATGCTCAGGCAGGAAATCCTATAACTTTTCAGACAAATTATTGTCCAATCTCTTTAAAACTTCCAGTGTTAGAGCATTCACAACATCTGGAGGCAAATTGTTCCACTGATTAATTGTTCTAACTGTCAGTAAATTTCTCCCTAGTTCTAAATGCTTCTCTCCTTGATTAGTTTCCACCCATTGCTTCTTATCCTGCCTTCAGGTGCTTTGGCGAATAGGTTGATTCCCTCTTTTTGTGGCAACCCCTGAGATATTGGAACTTTGCTATCATCACCTCCACTCCTCCTTTCATGAAACTAGACCTTACCCAATTCCAGCAATAGTTGTTTATATGTTTTAGCCTCCAATCCCCTAATCATCTTGGTTGCTGCTCTTGGCACTCTTTCTATAGTCTCAACATCTTTTTTATACTGTTGACCAAAGGTAGATGCAATATTGCAAGTGTGGTCTTACCAAGGCATTATAAAGTGATGGTAACACTTCATATGATTCTATCCTATTGGACAGTTAGCAGACTGGGAGGGATGCCTACTGGAGAAAGCTGAAAGTAAAGGATGTGAAATTATGAATTTTGCCCTAAATGCCTCATAAAATCACTCCAGGATTTCATTTTGACAGAAAATTGGACTAAATGGTTGAGTTTGCAGCTAATTTTAAATGGTGCAGCAATGGAACATAGTAGCTTGCTCCAGATATGAAATAGATCATAATTCCTGTTCTCTGCACATTTTTAACAGGAAAGCAAAAATTATTTTTGGTACCTGTGATTCTTATAATATTGTTTAAAATAAAAAGACTGGCAAGAAGCTTTTCAAAGAGTAGTCGTCGTCTCCAGAAATCATTTTGATTTTCCTGAATACTGCTTTGCCCGAATCCAAAGTAATCCTCAGATAATAAAGAAAACCAGAATCTAAGGCTAATAGTCATCTTAAATCACTTTCAGGTGACTATAAAAAGGATGAGGAATAGACAGATTTCACTGCTAGCTGATTAGCTTAAGAAGGCAGTGGGTGGAAATTGGAAGAGTGTGGACTGATGTTCAAAGTGGTGTAGCTATAGAGGGGGGGGGGGAGAACAGGACAAGATTATCATCCAGAATGATCACTAAAGAGGAATGTAAAATCTGTAAACCGACTTTTTATGTTTGTAAATAGCAGAGAGAAGAATAAATGTTTAAAGTAACGGGTTTTGAAGTTATATCCTTATACAGAGCTGAAACCAGTGCTGAAATTGTCATGATGGTGCAACTAATAATTTTCCAAGTTTAACATTTCTATAACATCTCAAATGTGCCTCCTGATAGCCTTTTATATTAATAGGCAAATCTGAAATTTTAAAGAAGTGGACAGTGGAAGGATAGTTGTTTTTTCTCAGGCACATTTGATTTCTCTTAAGAAAATAACCCCACACTTGCTGATGATACAGTGACTTCTTTATTCTTTTGAACCTGAAGTATGTCAAAAGACTAATAATCAGTTTTTTTCAGAATCTGGGAAATGACGGATAAAAAAGCACTCAAACTAAATCCTTGGCACTTTCACATGATTATTGTAAACTGAAAGCAGCTTCAGATTTTGTTCCCATTATGTCAGCAGAGTTCAAAAGCTTAGCTGGTTTATTTCCATTTCCGTTGTGGTGGTGGTACAATTATTGAAAAACTAAATGTGTTTGAGACAGTGATCTGTTTTTTCAACTAGGGTACCTTCCTGGCTTCTGATATAAGTAGGCTAGCTTAAAGGCTTTGTTCAAGTTTTTTAGTTTTCCATTCAGTAACCCATTAATAAGTATGAGGGTAGTGAGAAGACAGCAAGTGAGCTGGGACTAGGCAGGATTTTGTTCCTTGTTCCCAGTATTTCAGACAGGCAGACATAGAAACAATAAAGCCCTGTAAACTGCAGATGAAGAGAATGTAAGAACTTGAACGCTGTTGGTGATTAGTTCAGGAGTAAAAGACAGAATTAGAATTACCTCCAGAGTGGGAGGTAATTGTGACCATGCGTGTGTGTATTTTCATGCACATATATGCATACATAAATTTAAATTCAAATAAACTTACACAGTTGAAAGATTACTTTTTCAGGACTTAACGTTGCTAAAATAAGTCAGGGATGATGTGCAAAAAAAGTTTCTTGAGTCTTAAATAACATATTTGGACATGTTATTCAAAAGCAGCCCTTTAAAATGTTTTCTTTTCATTTCAGTGGATTTAGAAAAGCTCGAAAAACTAATGATTGAACTTGCTGACTCTTGCTATGCTGAAAATGATAGCATTTTCCAACCAAAGATTGGTGAACCCTGTTGTGCCAGGTTCTCAGGTGAGGCAATGAACTTGGAAAACTGAAATGTGTGGGTCTGAATAAATGGATAAAATAAAAATTTTACTTACTGTAGAATGTGCTGCAGCGATTCGTGGATTAGGTGAAAGCATCATTTTAATGTATTTAAGTTTATTTCATTTAAACTCAGAAACCAATATATGCATTTAGTGGTTTAACACATGACTCCAATAGCTACTGGAGGAGGTGTAATAATAACATTCATTACTTAACAATTTCAATAATTATATTAGGTGGTCAGTAAAGCAGAGTATTTTTTCATTCACAGGAAAAGTTAATTACATTGAATTCAGCAGTTTATGCATGGAAAAAACGTTAAACAAGTTCTGAATTGTTTGATATGTTTCAAAAGCAAGCCAGAATGTGGTTATTTTAGATAGAAAATTATTTAAGTTTTCTGTTCTGTTTTTATTAATGACATTGATTTTCTAACCTTTTGCAATTAGTTAGTCTTAGACTTATCTTTTGATAACCAGCCAGGACATCAGGAGAGATCACAATGTCTCTTTTGCTAGTGACTTAGGCTGGAAGAGTGTTTATTTGGGATGAAACAAATCAGCAGGTCTTTAAGGAACATGTGTCATAAAGAGGGAAATATTCTGGGTGTGACTGCACTGAGAACAAGCTGTGAAGAAATAAGTTGTTGTGAGGGAAGCTATGCTTCCACTGTTGTGATGGTGTTTGGTCATACTGCTTATTCTTGGCTATCTCCCTCTTAAACAACTTCCATTATTCCATTCTTTTTTAAAATAGTTTTGAGTTTGTAAGTGGATGGCAGTTTAAGTTAGAAAGAAAGGGGTTCCATTATCTACCTCCCTTGCTTTTGAATTAATCCTTTCTAAATTTAAGGAAATATAGTCCTTCAAAAATAAATTTATCTTCAAATATGACTTGCTTGTTTATTTGACAGAATTCTTCCAAATAGTTTTTCTATAAGTGCACTGATAGCACTACTTGTTGCCCACATACTGTATGTTAAATAACTAGTTTTCTCTTTTAAAAAGATACTTTTAAAACTTTTCCTCTTTTTCACTTTTCACTCTTCAGTTTAGAAATAGGAACATTCTCCACAACTGCTTTTTCTATGTAGAAAAGCTCATAAAACAAACAGAGTTGGGTGGAAGAGCAACAAGTGAGTTAACCATGATTTGGCTAACCAAGACTTAATTGGAGTGGATGCAATGTTCTCATTATTTAAGGGAAACCTCAGCATTTAAGATCATGCAGTTTGATTAGTTTGTCTATAATGATGACCTTCTCGGTCTTGATCTTTTTCCCTCCCACCATTTTAGGTGACAACAAATGGTACCGTGCTCTTGTTTTGGGAATAAATGTATCTGAAGTCAAAGTAGTATATGCCGATTATGGAAATGTGGAAATGTTGCCTTTCTCTCAGCTTCGGCCTATAACTGCCCCCTACTTACAATTACCATTTCAAATACTTAAATGTTCCTTAGCAGGTAACAAACCAACCAGTTCACTTTGTCAAACAGTAAATATTTTATTTTAATTCCATTCTTGAGTTATATAGTTATGGCTGCATAGCATTAAATCGAATAAATTAATAACCATAGTGAGTTGCTCTTTTTTTTCTTTGCTGCTTTTGGATGACCATTGATAATTCAGGAGGAGTTCATTTCCTTACTTGAATAAGCTTTTTCTTTCTTTATTTGTCTTAGTTTAGTCCTTAAAGTTTGCAATATATATTCTTGATGTGTCAGAGATTCAGTGAAATGTATTGATGTCTGTGGGGGGTATTAAAGAGACAGATTTATCTAATTGGTGCTGAATATAAAGTTGAGCACTATACATGATTCTAACATTACCATTCTGTATAAAGTGGACTGAAACTAAACCTCTTTGAACTTTTAAACCATCATACATTTGTATTTTCTCTCGATTCCAGGTATTATGGGACTGGATGGAAAGTGGTCCATATCAGCAATAGACAGGCTGAAAAGTCTCTTAATGAATACACATGTAATAATTACAGTGAAAGAAGTTACTGAAAATATTTATCCAGTAATTGTGCAAAAAAAGAGTGAAAATCATGTTATGGATATAGCAGAACAGTTAATAATTGAAAATTTGGCAAAATATAGCAGTAATGGGAATCGTAAGTACTTCCAAACAAATATCTGCATATTTATCTGCTATGTATAGGCTTTCTGAAACATAGTATAGCTAAACAAAAATTGGTAGCAAGTACTAGGAAGTGCCATTTCAATTTTCACTTGGGTTTGTCACTAGTGGAATAAACATTTAAATGTATTTTTCTTCATTTAGAATGCTCAAAGACAACACATTGCTGCTGTATAGAGTTGAAAAAGCAAGTAAGTTTCAATTTGAAATTGAAATCCACAGAACATTTATTTGTAAGAATATCTTTACTGAATGAAAAAAGTAATCAGTCTTTTTAAATGTATAACTTGCATAGTAAAAATATTAATAAAAACAGGAATTTTTAGAGGTCACTGCATAGTTGATATAATGTACCCAAATAAAACTAATCCTGAAACTTCGTTAGAAATTTCAACCATCTTAAGGCTCTCAATATATTTGAGTAATTGACTGTAAAGGTAATAAAGAGGATGGATTAAAGGAGTGTTTCCCCAAGAAAAGGCTATGAATCCAGAGTTAATTATCTATATTTCAGCAGTATTAACACTTTATTTTAACAAAAAAAGGGTACTAGTATGAAATTAACAAAAGTAAACGTAAGAAGCTTCAAAACTAATAGTTAGACAATATGATTCTGTTATTGAGGCTCATTTGTTGAATAAGTAGAGTATATAAATTGCAGCATTAAGAAAATACAATCTGAACTAGAATGCTTAGTGGCGCTTTCTGTTTGCAGTAAATTGATGGAAAACCTAGCTTGAGGCAAGACAATTCTATTATAATTTCTGGTTTTCTTCTATATTATAGGTTACAAAACTTGAACAGGTTCTTTATTTTCTTCTGAAAGATCGCTTTGGTGAAGATAACATTCCTGACATTATAAAGCCTTTGGAAAAATAAAATTATGTATATATCATATACTGTAATATATCAAATATTGTAAAAAAATAATACTAAAAGTTAATGCATTTTGTTTTAATGTCATATTGAAATTTTTAAGTTGCTGATTTTTTTTTGAACCCCCAAAGTTCAAAACTAGTTTTTCTGTCAAGGGATGACATGAAATAACTGGTATAATTTAGAAGCAAGTGCCATAAGTTTTTCAGATGCTATGACCTAGAACAGGGGTGTCAAACTCGCAGCCCGCGAACCAAGTGTGTCACATGCTGACCACGCCCACCCTCGGTTTAGCGAAGGGGAAAAAAGGCGCGATACGCCATGCCATGAGTTTGATACACCTGACCTAGAACAATGTAAGTGGATCCCTAAAGTCCATGATATTCAAAGGTTGCTATATTTTTGGAACTGATCTGTGCAGAATTAAAATGTATGCAGGATAAAAACACTGTATAATCCATATTAAAGCAATACTTTTATTAAACCAGATCAGGGCTGAAAAGATCATTGACTTTTGTGTGGCAGCAAGTTACCAAAGAAATAGTAAATAAAATTTCTCCATACAAGTCAAGTGGCTAAACACCATTATCTACATTTATCTCCAGTCTTAGGTAGAGTAATGACATAGCCCAGGGGTCTGCAGCCTGCGGCTCTGGAGCCGCATGTGGCTCTTTCATCCCTCTGTTGCGGCTCCCTGTCGCTCATAATACGTGTCACAATTGCCAATGTGCGACACTTGCCGGCACGTGATTTATTGAGGTTTTCGACCAATCTTTTTTTTTTTCCAGAGTTCAAAATGTTTTTGTTGCATGCGGAAATAAAAATGTGTTTTCTCTGTAGTAGGTCATTGATTTCATAAATGCAATACGCTATAGTTTTTTTATACATAGCATAAAAATAAAAACCGATATATGCAGTGTTATCTTCATTTTAGATGTCAAAAGGATTTTGTGGCTTCCAATGTTTTATTTTCTGTGGGAAACGGGTCCAAATGGCTCTTTGAGTGTTTAAGGTTGCCGACACCTGACAGACTTTAGACATTCAGATTAGGAATCAAATAGACTTGATTGGGATAGGGAAAATAAGGTTAACTGTCCATAACTGAACATTAATATGTCCATAATTTGTGTTTTGCAATAATCTTATAGTGTTCCCCAGGAAGAAACCCTGAATTTCTATGAGGCATAGAATAAACCCTTTCTTCAAATACCTAAGGATGCCTGCAGCCCTGCCCCCTACTTCCCAAAGTATCCAGATGTTCAACTACAGATTTAGAGCTGAAAACAATTACAATTTTAATACAATTTTATCAGATTCTATAATAAAGCCAGTCTCCAACATTTACAAACTCTTCTGCAGTGAACACTTAATTTAACACTTAATTTAACAGTTTTCTCATTATTCCTGGATGTCTGTTAAATAACATTTGCAAACATATTAAACTTCATGCAAATTTATGTGCTTCATTTAGTCTATTTAAAATGCAGCTCTTCTTCAAATATATAACTGATTGTGGATCCGTTCCTTACTGAGATAGTCATTTGCATCTTAACCTGAACACCTGAAGCAACTTCCTGACAAAAAGAACAGGAGATTTTCCTAGACATCACTACATTATATATTAGGACCCAGCTGGGGTGGGTTCCTCGCACCGGCATATTGGTGCTATGCGTCCCCATCCTCATGTTGCATGTGCGCGCATACTTGCACGCGCACGTGCCCTTGTGCGATTTTGCTTGCGCAAAAAAACGGCAAATGTTTTTTAAAAAAAGATGGTGCCGCGTGACGGAACAGCGAAGACAGTACCGGAGCCGTTGAGCAATTGGCAGGCCACTACCGGGACAGCAGAGTGGCCCCCACTGGTAGGAACCCACCCCTGGGTCCGACCCAGAAGGGCCTTCTCTGTGGTGGCTCCCTCTAGAACATCCTCCCTCTGAAAATTAGACTGCCCCCCACTCTGACATTCTTTTGGAAGGCTCTGAAGACAGGATTCTGCCAGCAGACCTGGGGAACAGATGGGGTGGAGCCCATTAAATGGCTGGTATGAATGTTGGGGAGGGGAGAGTTATTATTTTTATTTCTTTTATGTTGTGTTTTTATTTCCTGTAAATCGCTGGGAGCGAGCAGGCTGGAATAAAAATTTCCAAATAATCAGAACTTCAAGGGAACAGACAGGTCAGTCGTAAAATACTGATTTACTGACAATAGATGTCCACATTTCACTTTCTTCCTGGACGTAGGTTGCAGCAATTAAATTGATGGTGTTAGATCTTGAGGCGACCAAGACAAAAAGTATTAGGCATTTTACTACTGATTTAAGCAGAGAACTGGATTCAGGTTATTTCAGTGGTGCAGTACGATACAGCATAAAACGTAAACTCATGTCTCAAGTGTTTTGACTAAAAGTGCTGCTTTTTTTTTTTAGTTTTCCTTTGCTTTCTATAGTTGGAAAAGTTGTGAATGCATGGATTGGTCATAAAGTTATATTTTCATCACCATAACACTGAATGGTCACTGAACAAGACAATCACTAAACAAGGACTACTTGTAGAGAGTCCTCTTGCTATTGTAAGAAAAGATTTCCTATCAGATTGATATGAATGCTTGCTAAAGAGTCTCAATCCTTGATCTGCAGATAAAATATTTTAAATTATAGCAAAACCTTTTGCGCCATTAAAACTGATTCAGGATTCTCAGAATCCAGATCATTAAAAAAAAGATCCATTTTTGCTTACCAAGGCAATCACCACTGATCATAAATTTCTTCTATCATACTTTACAATTTAAGAGAGAACGTGCTTCTCTGCGTGTTGCAGATGGCTCATTGCTCTGCTGCTTGTTTCATACTTTCCTGGTGTATGATCAAATATAGATGGGATTGGTCAAGATTTCAGTTTCTGTAATGGCATGTGGGAATGATCTTGGGGAAAGGGGAAGAGATGCTTAGGAAACAATCAGACGAGAAGTAGGAACTTTCTGCTTGTCATCTCTGGCTTAATGGTCAGAGAAAGAAACTTCAGAAGGCCCACCCTAAGGGATCAAGCAGTTAAAGTGGAGGTGGGAAGTTTTGTACTTTCAGACGTGAAAGACTTGTGTCAGTCCTTGCAGGTAAACCAAACAGGAAATACTACTAGATGAGCTAAATACATGATTACGTTTAGAAAATCTTGCAAGTCTGGATGTACAGAACTTCCCCAACTTAACTGCTTGATCCATTAACTTGTACTCGAACCACAGCTCGGGAAATTACGACCTAGTTTTGTATGAATTGAGTCCACATATATGTGGGATACACAATAGTGATTATATGCAGGAAAATAGTGAAGCGAATGTATAAAATAAGCCACTGTGTCTTGAAGATTTCAATAACCATTAAAACAAGATGCAGCCAGGAAGAAGAATATGCCCCAACTTCAGGTAGAAAAGAAACACCCACCTGGCTGAAAGGAGGAAAGTAGGAAGGGTTGCCTGCCTCTTTGACCCCAGTGTGTAGTTGGTTGCTGGCATTCCTGCCCTGCATTCCACACCTTAAAGGTACACGCACCTCTAGTGCCTACTCCCAAATTTCCTTGGCACTTGCCGCCTTTCCGAATAGGCGGAGGCGTATTCCTTCCCACCTACTCAGCCTGTCCAACATGACCCAACGGGTCCTTGGAAGGAGAAACGGAAACACCCCTCTGGCTCCTGCGTAAAATCATCTGCTCTTTGGTGCAAGTTTCTGCAGAAAGTTATCTTTGCTGCAGCCTCCTGATCCGAGACTGGGGAAGAATTTTAGAGTGCTGCAGAAGAGAATACAGCAGTAAGTTTTCAGCGTGCCTGGCGGGAGAGTTTGTCCCGTGGACTGTTTTATTGCGGCAAATAAACGTTGCCCGGAGCCCAGCGCTTCCTTGTTCAAGAAAAGAAAGCAGAGGGGGTCGGCCAGCGCTTCGCTTCCCCCCCCCCCCACCCCGGCAAGTTTACTTTGC
>JANHGD010004404.1:89542-111129 GCA_027560375.1 Imantodes cenchoa | reverse complement strand
CCCAGGAGAAATTGGCCCCCAAAGTGAAATTCCTATGGTTATTTAAAGTTTAGCAATTCTGTATCATGCATAGCACAGGAATGTTCAATGAAAAATGCTGCTCTGAAAACAAGCAAAAATACACTTCTCACAAATCCTCTCTTTTTATCCCTCCACAATAGTTAGATTAGGTCTCCCCTGCTTTTTCAAAGCAGTTATTGGATTTCATAGGTTGAGTTTTCTGCATTTAGGAAGAGAGAGAAAAAAGATGAGGACAAAAGACTGCTTTGTTTTCAGCAGATCCACCCAATTGCTTTATGTCATGGGTGTCAAACTTGCATCATCGCATTGCTGTCACATGACATTTTGTAACATTTTCCCCCATTTGTGGAGCTCGGGTGGACGTGGCCTGTGTGTGATGCATCCGGCCCGTGGGCCGTCAGTTTGACACCCCTGCTTTATGTGATGAGGTTGAATTCTTTTCAGAATTGGGGAGTTTCTGCCAGGAATACGATCCTTAGATTATAACTAAAGGTAACTGAGAAGCGAGAAGAGATATGGGCTTTTCATTGCTCGGACTGTTATGCTCTTTAGTAGGACTTGTAAATAAGAGATTGTAAAGATTGTTTCCTGATGGAATCTGGGCTGCCTTCCCTCTGATATCATGCAGATTGAAGTAAACAAATGGAGGAAGGAGATATTGTTGTTGCAGATGTTTTTTTACTCTGACTCTCTTGGACAGGTTGTCTGGAATTTATGACACACACTGGCCCTCTCATGCAATCTTTCCTTTGGCTTCCTTCAGAAAAGAGCCACCCTATCCTTCTTTCCCTCTGCCCAATATGAGTTAAATGGAAAATAAATTGAAAAACAACAGAAAACTTGGATAAGACGTCTCTCTCCATGTAGGTTAGAGGTCAGGGGAAAATATTAAGTGCAGCATACAAAGGAGAAATCAAAGAATCAGAACTGCATGTTTGTAAGAGCCTTTTTAAGACTAAAAGCTCCACAGGCAAAACACCCATTTGAACTATCCATCTCCTATGGGCACCTTCTCACTATATTCTTTGGCAAGGCATTTTTCACCTCAATTGCTTTTGTCCACTGAAATCAACAACCCAGTTAACATGAAACATTGGAATGACTCACAGGTTCAGCCTCTCTACAGGGGCTGGAATAATTATCTCATCATTTGTCTCCTGCTTGCTATCTAAAAACCACCCTGAGGTTCCTTGAGAGGAATCTTACTGGCAAGTGGTCCTTGTGGGTGGGTGAGAATTCAAGTCGACATAGCGTAACATTAAAATCCCTCCGGAATTTTGAAGGATACCCATTAGACTGTGCAACAGTTTCTGAAAGGAAGGTACCAGGGCTGGGTTGCTACCGATGCGGGCCACTCTGCCATTCCGGTAGCGGCCTGCTGATTGCGCAACAGCTCCGGTGCTGTCTTTGCCGGTCCGTCGCATGGCGCCATCTTTTTTTTAAAAAATTGCCAGGTTTTTGCTTCTTGCGCATGCACAGAAGCAAAAAAATCACCGTAATCTCACACGCACGAGCATCCCCTCATGAGATTTTGCTTCTGTGCATGCGCAGGAAACAAAAACACCACAAGGGGACGCGCGTGTGCACATGCAATGTCAGGATGTGCGCACATCGCACTGGCATACCGGTGCGAGGAACCCGCCCCTGGAAGGTACATACAAGACTCATTATGGTAAGCCTTACATGGGATGAAATGTAACAGACAATGTTGTCTTCCCCGGCTTGGGGTCACGTGAGGGGCATCCGGCATTGAGCTGGCCTTTATTGGAAAGTAGATGCTGAGTTTAATTGATTTTGATGTGATATTGCAGGACTCTCTTATATTCTTACACTGTACACAATTATCATTTCTGATACTTCAGAGAGATGGGGAAAATACTTATACATTCAATAGATCCCTTTTAAAATTAATGAGAATGTCTGCTGCTACTACTGTTATATGTATTGTTCTTTTCTTTTTCAGATTTGCGGCTGTTACACACTAACTGGCCTTTCGGAATTTCAATTTTCACATACTGCAGCCTATGTAGAAGTGAGCATCTCATTAAAGGGACTGGACAAGGACAACAATTAAATTAATTTAATTAAATTACCCTAATAGCTTATATATTAGTGATAATGAGGTAATATTACACTAATAAGGATGACTGGAGAAGGTTTATCATTCTCCCTCATCTGCCTTGCCGGAAACATGCAAAAAGCTGTTAATTCTTCTAGCAATCCTTTTCAGTGCTACCTGCTTTTGCTAGTAATACCTTTGTGGATTATCTAGTAATTCTTTTTGTATGTCGTCTTCTATCCTTTAAGATTTGATTCATAGAAATTGTTCAAAGTAGGCCCACTTTATTGTCCCTGGTCAAACAATGAGGTAATAAATCTGCTCCACCTGGAATAAGTCCTGATGACAACCTTACCCTTATGGAATTACAGCGCATTCCGGGGTGGATTCCTCCCGGTTCAGACCAGATCGCCCAAACCATTAGTGACCTACTGGTGACTTGAAGATAGCATCACGGATCCGGTTCTGTCTGTGCCAGTCCATGCGTGCCGCCATCTTTAAAAAAAAAATATTGGCATTTTCTTCTCTGTTTGGATGGCTTCTCCTCGTCCTCTGCTTCTTCTGGTGGAGGATCCTGAATAGCTTCTTGGCCCACTTTGAGGTTAGAAGACCTGTCTCTGTGGGTCTAGCCCAAAGGACCTGTAATCTCCAGCCACTCACCCTGCATGAACATCAAGTGAGAATTGTGCTGAAGGCTGTAAATCCCAACAAATCTGCAGGTCCAGATAGGGTGCTGGGGAAAGTGGTAAAAACCTGCGCTGACCAATTAATAGGGGTCCTGATAAGGATTTTTAACATCTCCCTGCAACAGGCTAGAGTCCCATCATGCTTGAAAGCAGCCACAATTATCCCAGTTCTGAAGAAAGCAGACGTAAGCAGCCTGAATGACTATAGATCCATTGCACTTACATCTATAGTGATGAAGTGCTTCGAAAGACTGGTCCTATAATACCTCAGATCCGGTCTGCCACCAAATTTCGATCAACACCAGTTTGCTTATAGAAGCAACAGGTCGACAGGGGATGCCATTGCCAGCGCTCTACATATTGCATTGAGACACCTTGGGAATTATGTCAGAATGCTTTTTATAGACTATAGCTCGGCCTTTAATACTATCTTACCAGGCATTCTCATTGAAAAGCTGACTGACCTGAATTTCCCTCCCCTCACTTGTGATTGGATCAAAGACTTCCTGATGGATCATCCACAAACTGTAAGGGCTGGCTCCTTTACATCTTCCACCCTGAAGCTCAGCACAGGCTCCCTTCAGGGCTGTATGCTCAGCCCCTATCTGTACTCGCTGTATACACATGACTGCATATCAGTGGTGAGATCCAAAAATTTTTCCTACTGGTTCTGTGGGCGTGGCCAACTTGTAAAATGTGGTGAAACTCACGAAACAACGCTCTTGCTTAGCTATCAAAATTTTGAGTTCAATTGTGCCTGACCTGTTGTGGCCCGCTAGCAGCCTGTGCAGCTGGTAACTGATTCAGACAGCAAGGAAGCTGGTGTGATGATTCGCCATTAGCCTGTGCAGCTGGCACCAGAGTCTGACAGTGAGGAGGCTGGAGAAGACTTGGTGCCAGAGGCAGAGATTCAGCCAGGGCCTTCAGAACCTCCAGATGCTGCCATGAGAGCAGAAGATGAAGAAGAAGAAGAAGAAGAGGAGGAGGAGACTGTCCTCAATGTGCGTGCATGCAGAGCTGCCAAAAGGCAGGAGTGGCTCCTAAGGAGAAGGTCTACTCAGGAATAAGGCTTGGGGTTAATTGGCCACTTCCATAGCCTATTTAAGTGAGGAAAAGGACTGACCAATTTGTAGGAAACAACTTCGTTCATTCCCATTCTCTTTTGACTTCAAGACTTCTGTTCGGCTCGTATTTGGAAGATGTCCAGTTTCCTCAAATTGCTCTTGGGCATTTTGCCATCAATAGTAAAATAGTGTGTTGTTATCAGAGGGACTCTTCGTTAGAGTTTTGATTCTTTTTGCTTGGACTATTGCTGGCTGTAAAGAAGGTTAATCAATAGCTGTTGCTCCGAAAAGACTGCTTTATTATTTCATTGGCTTTAGAACAACTGCTAAGACAAATAATTAGTAGTTTGTAAATATTAAAACAAGCTTTGTTCAGATGCTGTTTGTGCTCTGCTTCTTGGTATGGCGCTGAGTCAGAACAATAGAAGTGAATCAGGGGTGGGTTCCAACTTACCTCACTGCCGGTTCACTTCCTCCCACGCCATGTGACCGCACCTCATTGGCGCGTGTGTGCATGCACAGTACAAAAATCCCCCGAAAAAAAGGCGAAAACAAAACGGTGACCGCATGCACAGTGCTGGAAACTCGGCTTCTGCACATGTGCAGAAGAAAAATAAATTTTAAAAAAAATTTGGGAAAAAATTCAAAAAAATTAAATATATTTTAAAAAAATAGATATTCTGGCTTTGCTGTCATTAATTTCTAGATTAATTTTGCTGCAGACATTAGAAATATTTCATGGACTGAATGATATGACTCACATAAATTATTTATGAAGGATAGGTCTTATTCTGCCAAATGTGACCACTTGCCCTTGATTAGTATTAGTGAGGTAAACAGGTGCATTATAAAAAAAAGTGCTTCACTTTAGCAAGATTATATGCCTAAATTTACAATAATCCTGATTTAATTGTGCAACCCTGTCAAGACTACTATTTTTCTGGGATTTACTCCCTCACTTATAACCCGGTTAGTTCCTCAGGCTCACCAGATGTGCTCGATTAATTTCCATAATCGCTTAGGAATTTATCTGGTAGCCATTATAGCTGAGTAATTTTAGAAACTTGATACACATCTGACGACATCAAGATGGACACAGCTGCCCTAAGTTTTCATAATATTAAAAACTATATATTTCATTTGGATAAGTTTCTGAACAAGAGAAACTTCGTCAGCTTACTTATCGCATCAGATTCACAATTCCTTCATCCCAAAACCATTTATTAATATAGTACTTATTGGTACTTTGTCACTGTTTCCATGAAAGGCATTTTCAACCATGTAAACATACTTCATATCTATGATTGATTATCATAAATGCATACAAGTAGTCCTCACCTACTTATCACAGTTGGGACTGGCAACTCTATCAAGCAATGAGATCATGAAGTAAAATGTCATGTGACCGTGCCTGACTTACAATGTCAGTTCAATTCTGGTTGCAGTTGTTAAGTGAATCACCACAAGTCATTAAATATATCTTGCGACCACAACTAGCAACTTTCTACCAGCTTCTGCATTGATTTTGCTTGTCAAAAGTTGGCTGTGATTGTGGGATGCTGCAACTGTCATAAATGGCCACCAGTTGCTAAGTGCTCAAATCCTGATCTCAGGACTGTGGTAATGCTGTAGTGTCCACAACTTTGAGAACCATTTGCAAGTCTCCTTTTTCAGTACTAATCATATTTCAAATAGTTGTTAAATTAGTGGCTGGTAAATAGGGACTGCCTGTATTGGCAGTTCCTAGTAAAATTCCCAGTTTGGAGTGTTAGTTCTATGAGATAATATCCAGAGTCTCATAGTTTCTGAAATTAATATGGAAGATGTTCTCAAACTTTATACTACCATGCCCAGCCACCATAATTTATAAACATATGTGCTTCCTAATTAATTAAAAAATACCTCTTGGGATTATGGTAAGGTAAGAAGTAAATACTGCTTCCATTTAAAAAATAAATTTTAATCCATTTATTAGATGAAATTGTAAATCAAGATGAGCTCCGATTATTTTGCCTAAGCAAGCCTGAATATTTTTTTTAAAACACTGACACCTGGGGGGGGGGGGGAGGAGAAACCCGGCTCATTGTTTAATAATCAACAACCAACACCTCTCAACAGTTAATAGCAATAGCACTTAAATCACTTAAATTTATATACCGCTTCACAGTGCTTTACAGCCCTAAACTGTTTAGTCTCAACGTATTTCCCCCAACAATCTGGGCCTCATTTTATCAACCTTGGAAGGATGGAAGGCCGAGTCAACCTTGAGCCTGGTGAGATTGGAACTGCCAAAACTGTAGGCAGCAGACGGTCAGCAGAAGTAGCCTGCAGTACTGCACTCTAGCCACTGCGCCACCACAGCTCTAAGCTTGATCAGAGATCACAGAATCCTGGCTGACTACTGAAGGGAAGAGAAAGATGAAAAATTAAAAAGGAGGAAGTAAGCTGAAAACAGCACTCCATGTTTGCTTCTTATAATAGCAATTCTAAGATATATATAAATACAAATTTAAGTCAGGTACCTGTAAGCTTGCTCCTGCAGCCACTTCTTATAAATGTTACTGTGTGAAGGCAAATAATCCAGACTTTCATGGCCTGAATGTTCATCTCCCTTGTCTTGAAGACTGTTTTTTCTAGAGCAATGACTATTGTTAGAGTTCCCTTTGCATTGGAGATCAAGGGAGTCAATCAAATCAGGTTGCTCTTCTGCCAGCAACATTTGATCTTCAGCACCAACTGTGCACCTCTTGTGAGAAAGCAGGATTGGCATAAAATCACCAGCTCACAAGCGATTGCAGCTTGCAAAGCTGTCTTGCTACCCAATCAGATGGGTGGGAAATTTAACAGGAGGAAAGAATGTAATCTGTACAAGAACAACTTGCTGATGTTGTGGGTTGGATTATTTTGGGGCTGCAAGATACAGATCCAACGTGTTTGCGGCATCTGCAGCCAGACAGAACCAGATCTTGCTTTGTATGTAATCATCTCACAGGAAGAGACTAGATGCTAGTTTTTTTTCCTTGAACAGAGGTGACTTGAAATGATAGGTTTAGGAATTAAGCAGCCACTACAAATAATTTGGCTACATAATACAGAATTGTATTCCTTTTGTTTATTAAGTAAAATCAAACAGTTCGGAAGGCTGCAGAAACATTGCATAACAAGGCAGATATCAAGGACTGTTGTATAAGTCAAGTAATAAGGCCCATCGCCAATATCCAACTGTACTTGAGTTTGCTGTTGCTGCTCTTTTGTGCTGCTGCTGTTTACTTTCTCTAAATAAGAGCAAAAGACCTGTTTTTCTCGTCTCAAGAGAAATGTAAGCCTATGGGAGAATTTCTCATTTGCCCTAAATGGAAAACTCATAGTGAATGCTTTTGAGTATTGTGGCAATTATTTGTGTGACCAAGAACAGAGGTATTTTCTCTCCATACAAATACATGTATATGTTAAATCCTCAGAGATGACTTGTATGGAAGATTATCTGTCTTGGGTGAAAACAGAACATATGAAATTTCCCAGTATAAAATCCTGAGGTATACTTGCACATCCATCATGGAACAAGGTAAGGTAGCTGGAGGGTGGAGCATGTTGTTTTCTGTTTGTGCATGGACACTAGCATCACACAAATCCTTATAAAAGTTAGATGAAATATTGCTTTTATATATAAATATAGTATTGATAGGCAATAAACATAAAAGTAAATAGCAGCATATAGGAATGAAGGACACAATCCATGACAAAATCTTCTGAATAGATAGTGCCAGTTAATGTTTCTAAGAAACACATTTCCTTTCTTCTTGTACCACTGTTTACCGTAAACTGAAAAACAGCATCAATACTGCCTGTTTACGTAAGAGGGCTTGTCTAGTCATAATTTAAGTTTTGCATCAGTGCCATTATTTATGCAGCATAACAATGGAATACTGCAACGTATCAGGCAGAGGGTAGTTGTTTTTTGTTTGTTTTTGCTTTACAACATAAAAATGGAAGAGACACATTTTAATTACAAATTTTTGAATCTCTTTATGAGCCTAGCATGATTCAGATTTCACATAGAACAACATCACTGGTATCTGGAAGAGGGTGAAAGGGATGGTGACCTTCTGACCATCAAGACATTATCAAACTGTCAAAAAGCTTCATTTCTTTGAAAATGAAGCTATTTGAATATGGCTATCTTGGCTGTGGAAAGAAAGAAAGCTTTTTTTTATTGTAAATTAATAAATAAAATTTCTTCCACAGGACTAATGGTAGACACCTGTATAATTAAACACTGCCACTAAACATCTTTTATGAAGTGTTTATTGGAGTGAAAATATAACCAAGCTATCCTGAAGCGTATTATCCTATTTATTTTCTTGCTCAGAAATAATATCTAATGTATTTTGGTATTAAGTTAACCTACAATAAATGACACAAACGTTATAACTCTTATCCTATAGTACAGAAACCAAGGGTCAACTATGAACCTTTTCCAATTCATGTTCTTCACCCCCAAAAAACGTATTAGAAATTCGTTTTTACAAGATGCAGTAAAGCTTAATTAGAAAAGGACAAGCTAGATTAATGGAGAATGTAAAGGTCTATTGCCCACGGCAGCCAGGTCAGTAATAACAGTACCAGATGATTGAATGCAATGATGAAGAAGAGGTAAGAGTTTGCCTGGAAAAGCCAATTCCAGGGAAATTCCTTCTTATAGACTTAACAGGTAGGGACTGGACTTCAATATCTAGAATTCCCAATCAGTTCCCAGTTGAAGCCCACGCAACTTAAAGTTGCTGAGAGTGAGAAATGCTGGTTTAAAAGATGCATCTCCATTTTGCAAAGTCTAAACCTAACGGTATTCATGTTTGGGGTGGGGGGTTTGGGGAAAGCAGATTTTTGTGGGGTGGGGTTAGTTACACAATACTGGGAGATTGGGGAAAGGGGGCTTCTCCATGCAGATGTTATTTTGCTGTTGTTTAGGCCTTGTAACAGCATGATTATCTTTGAGCAAACATACAGCTTAAAAATGGCACTTGTTCCAAACATTTATTATAGGTAACTACAGTGAGACAATCAAACAAACACTGAGAAGCCAATGCAGTCAACACACATCAGAAAACAGAATACTAATAATGTACTATTCTCAGTATATCAGAATGAGTCGGACCCTCATAAAAAAAAAAAAAAAGATCACTCATAGAAAGCCGGTGCAATACATTTTGCTGCCTGAGGGAAAAGACAAGATGACATCTCTTTATTCAACAGACATCAGCTGACCAAGTTGATGGCTGTATCTTGTTTCACTACCAATGAGGCAATATTTATCATTAATACCCCAAAGCAACCAAGATAGCTTCGGCCTTGGAGCCATCATTTGATGCACACAACTCTGACCTCACAATCTTCCCAAATCCTTATCCCTCAGTACTTGCTGAGGTAGCTGCCTTTTTTTCATAGTAAGAACATACTTGCACACCCAAAGGCTGGGTTGACACATCACTAACTCTATGCCATAAGGTGATTTTAGTTTTAGTTTAATGTGGTATGTTAGCCCAGTAATTGTGGCTTATATAAGCATAACTGATGGCTTACTATTGCATATGAACCAGGCCATAATGGCTTATTAAAACAAGCTATGGCTTAGCACTATGTGTAAAGCCTGAATTGTGTATCATACATGGTCTGATGGATTCGTACTTAATATATTTTTATTTTGTGTATTGTGTGACTTCTGCAAATTCAGGTTTCTTCTAGAAACCATGATTAGAAAACAATGGCTTAGTACAAAGTTTAAACCCATTCTCATACTTGTTAATTATCCTTTAGCAATAACCATTTTTTCCAGGCACATTTTTTAGAAATTATTGTGCACTGGGATTTAGGAAAAATATTTTCGCTTGCCTTATTTATACTGTTATCGCATATACATATTTTGCACCACCAAATAGATAATTTAAGGCTGATGTCAAGTTGCCACACATGGCTCTGTGCTCAAGGAACTTTGTTTTTATAAACTTACTAATATCATTACACTGAAACGTTGCCAAGCTTTAAAGGGAAAAGGCACAAAGTGGCTTTAGGGGAATAATTCATCAACCTTCAAGGCTCCTCCAGATGTTTTTTGCAGCTGCCCACTCCCAGTCATACTGTTCCACACTTTTCACTCCTGGCACTTCAGTTCATGTGATCTAGATTTTGTAGGTAGAATCAGGTAGTCAGTCACATATATACTCCTAGTTTATCAAATTAAGTCCAGATAGAATCCTTATCAAGGAAAGAGTATCAATAAATTATAGTGGAATGGAAATGGCTGGTCAACTTGGGAAATGTATCTATCAGAATTTTTCAAAAAGAAAGCCTTTTTCTTATGATTAGATTATCACAGTGGAGGTTTTTTTTCTCAAAACAGAAGGAGCTGTGATAAAAGAATGCATGTATGTAAATACACATACACACATAAATAAAAAGTTAAGTTCCATTACATTCAGAAAGCTCATAATCTAGCAAAATACAATTAGGAACTCAGGTTTGAGGTTTACTTACCATGTGTATATTTAGGGCAATAGCCTATAAGACAATTTGTAAGATATAGATATCCAAATATAAAACATGCATTAGTTATGAAGGCCACATCATGAAAAAACTGCTATTCACTTTTAATGTATCTGAAAATATGGATTAACCTTTTCTTGATTTCCATTTATTCTGAAGGTAGAAGCTGCAAACTGCATTTCATGAAACACAAAATGTTAACACTTACTAAGAAAGCATCCCTTAAACAGCTGCTTATCCTGTTCATTAATTTAAAAGGAACAAAGAAAAATAATTTTTTCCTAAATTAATGTCTCCTCTCATGTAAAATGAAGGTGGGAAAAAGAAAATATTTCTAAAATTAACATTTACAACCTGCAAACAAGATTAGGCTGAGCTAATAAATTATCCATCCACAATGGCTACACAGATCAGAGGCTTCTTGTACCTTAGATAGTACCTTAATTGCTGGCATATGAATAACAGACCTCAATTCGTTGAAGAAGGGGTTTGCATGCATATTTCAATCAATATGAAAGGAAAAGAAATATAAGGCAGAATGAATTTTCAACACCTTACTGTCCATCTAGTGCTCCTTGAACCATCGAGCAGCAATTGCACAAAACACAAAAGCACCTAAAAAGCCAGCGATAACGTACTTACAAGGAGTTGTATCTTTCCCCTCTTATTTTTAATACTATACCTGCTAATAGCAGAGAGAGTTTAAGAATTCAACATACGAACTGAGCATCACAAAAGCAAAAAGTTTACAATTAGAGGGCCATTAGTTCAAAATTAAAGAAAAAGAATTACACATGCAGAGTTTAATATAACTGGTTCCACTAAAATTGCTCCAGCAGCCTAGATACCAAGAAAAAGAGTAAGACAAGATTAGGAGCAACATTTGACTTCTCAATCTTGCATGGTACTGCCAGCATAAATTTAGAAATAGCACAGCCTCAGGGGATATTTTTCACATTTTATTTACATTTGAAGACTAACTTTATTCTCAATCACATATCCATACACCTATTTCCTTTTTTTGTTTGTTGGTTTCACTAAAACTTAAATGCATGGTTTATTAGAACGAAGACTGTAAACAAATATTTGCAATGTCCATTACATGAAACACACAGGAGCTGCTTAAAAGAAAATGATTCCCCCATTTTATAAATACAAGTATCAAAACAATCCTGACCATATTCTGAAACACTACTAGCAGTCAGCACCCACACATTGCAAAAATTAAACAAGTTGAGCAATGGTATTTGCAGTACCTGCTACTTAATTGTTTTAATCTGCAGCTCTTTCACTAAAGCAAGATGGATAAAGCATGCCATTAGGGTTTTTTTTTCTTCTTGCAAAAAGTTTCTGAAACATTATTCCACAGCAACCTGACACTTCCGATCATGCGCTCATCTTGAAACACTGGAGTTCCAAATTTAGGCTACTTCAGGCTTATGCTTAAAATGATAGTGCTTGGTAAAGAGGAAAAAATTGTGCTGCCTTTTTTCTCTGATTGTGCCTGAAAACATATGGGGCATACATATACATATATATTTTCTCAATGTCCAGATCATATACACCAGCAGAAACTCTTAATGTGTGGGTGGTTTGCATTGTGAAATTGAATCAAGACATTAACATAAGTAGAAGTTGTTTAAGACAAGTTTGGGATTCAGCTAAAATTAATTGTTGTAAGTTTGCCCTTCTGGAGGTTGTGGAAGCTTCATATTTTCTTTGGACATCATTAGACGCCTTAACTCTTGAAGTACAACTTTAATGCTATAAGAATTTTGCCATTTTGCTAACACTGGTATGCTCCGTGCATCCACCTAGAAAAAAAAGAAATCATACATTTAAACCAAGAATGTAAAATAATTCATTCTAGAATTATGTCAAGTCAGCATGTGTTTTTCAGAAAATATGAACACCAATTTAAACTTATGGGTTGGTGTTTAAACTGCTGCATTAATTTGTAATGCAGAAAATGACTACTGATTATTGCAACATAAAAGAAATTATAGCTCAGTGTCTCAAATAAGAACCTTTATTTTGGTGCCCTTTGAATTTTTTTAAAACCCAAACTATAGAGTAGGGGTGTCAAACTCGTGACATGTCATCACGTGATGTATCATAACTTTTTTTTCCTTTGCTAAAACGGGGGTGGGCGTGGCCAGTGCATGATGCATCCTGCTTGACACTCCTGCTATAGAGGGATGCTTTCAAGGAATGAACATAATTTTTCCTCAACAATTCAAAAATGGAAAAGTGTATGAAAAGCAGGAAATAATTTATGCATATATTTTTATATTGTCATATTCAGGAAATACTGTTTAACTGTTAATACGCTCCAGTTACCTTTTCTGGGAATAGTACATCAAATATTCAATGACATTGCTTTATCTTTAAAAATCATATCAAATTTCTGGAACATGCATAACTGTTGACTTTTAAAACAGAAATTCTTATATAGTATTCTTCAACGGTTTACGGACACAGTCTCATTAATTGTCTGTCTGTCTGTCTGTCTACGCAGTTCAATTAGTCTATACATTAAGAGGATTATCAGAAACAGACATCTTTAGCCTCTCCTCCATCACAATCCCCTTGAAGCTACCATGGCAAAATAGGATTACAGTTCCCACTACTGCCTCTCACTGGGCAGTTCCCATAATCAGTTCCATGTTTTACTAATCTGATACCAAATAAACACTACTGAATTAAAAGTTTTAACTTTTACTATTAATTTTTAATATCCTACTGAGCTATTTTATATCTGAATCAAAATTTTAATACTGTGATGTATTTACCAATATGCAATTTTTAAAAATTGCAATCAATCTCATCATTTTGGCAACAGTGTTCCAGATGGATCCTATATAGTTTACACACAGTGCATGACAACTTGTAAAGAGGTATATTCCTTAATTCTAAGCCCAACCTCTCCTGCCAAACAGAATCCTTCACACTTTCCTGCCAAATTAATTGGCTCATTTTGCATCCAACTTACCATTCCATTGGAATTATTTATTCCATTCATATTAATTTTAGTTACAAATCTAACTGTTGGAGGTGCTTCAGGATATTTAGGCCCACACTCTACTTTCAAGCTGTATATTCTGTTTTCATAATTTGTCTAGTAAACAGAGAAGACAAAAAGTTAATTATAATAAAATACGCATTCACAATGTTAAGAAAACAACTAAAGACAGCCATATTTCAGGGCTGGTAGACTTTTGCTGAGCAAATGCATCGCAAATTGAAGAATGCTGGGGATATATTACAATATTCACTTCTGTTAATCAGCTAATTAATAATTTTAGACTTTTTTACGATTTGCATTTACAGCCATTCTAATTAACTGTAGAATTATCACCATTCCAAAGGATATGTTTGTAAACCTAGTTTCAATTCCATTGAAAAATGTGTATGCATAGAAACCCTAACTGAATGGGCAAAAGCAATACAATATTTTCAATTTAATATAAGCATGGCCACTACATAATTATCTTGTTTGTTTCTCTATGTGCATTATAGACTATTTTAGGCATACTATATTAAAGGTTTTAGCCAAATGTTTTTTTAAAATTAGAGAAATTTAAAAATATCTATTCCTATAATAACAATTCCCAGTAATTGTTCCAAGAATCAATTTTATATTCCCAAAAAAGCTTTGAGAACACCTAACACTTGTTATTTGATTCTCAAGTTCCTCCAGATGTTATCATTTATTTTTATTAATGTGTGGAAGGGGGAAAACATTGAACACATGTGAAGTAATCAAATTTCCTTTACAATTTAAATAACTATACATTCAAATTAAACAAAATCAAAGTTAGCTTTTGTCACGCCACAGCAATTTCTTTAGTAGAACTTAGTTTTTGAAATGCCAAACTTGGAATCCCATGATAGATCAATTATAGCTCTGAACCTAAAATAATTTACATACCTGACAGAACAAAATAATGGTAGCAAAATGCAATTAATTTATCAAAAATACAGAACTTCTAAATACAATAAATTTCTGTAAATTTGTAATAGCCTGAAGATAAATATCAAAACTAATTATATTTACAGACTAATCGTATTTCCCTTTTCAACTTAACCAAGCTATATTTTCTTACAACCCAGTTTTTCCCATTGAACAACAGTAGACTTTATATTTGTTCCATATATACTTATTTATTTTATGCTGCCTTTATCATTTTTATAAATAAAGGCAGTAAATATACTCAATACTCCTTCCTCCTCCTATTTTCATCACAACAACCCAGTGGGCTGACTTGACAGAAAGTGACTAATCCAAAGTCACCCAGCCAGCTTTCATGCCTAAGGCAGGTCTAGAACTCAAATCTCCTTATGTCTTAAATTTTGCTGCTACTATGTTTTGATAGATATTGACCTTTCAGTTTCACAAATTCATGGCTATGCAATGATTGGACTACATATGAATTTACAAAGCAGATTTCCCCTTATACAAGGGTTTTTTTTTAATCTCAAGGGGTTCCCTATCCCTTTACTGCAGATTTGAAGACCACCTAGAAATGCAGTCATTAAAAATAATTTCTGCTGGCAGAATGGTATCCACCACAAGATAACAACCCATTAAGGTAGAAAGATTCAACCCATTAAGGTAGAAGGTTTCTTCACACCTGTTTACTTCCATTTTCCATTTGCTCAAGAGGCAATTCAGATTTTGAGCTAAAATAATACAAAATGACAGTATTTAGGGCACTGTCCTAACTAGAATAAAATGTTGGTTATTTCAATAGATTTTCTTTCTGTGTACAAGTAAAAAGTAAAGTTATTTCAAGTCAAACGTGATTCCTGGTGACTTTATGGATATACTGCTCTCTGCAGGAATATGGAAGTTGTTCGCCAATGTAGTCTTTGTTTCTTTTCCTCTGGTCTAAAGCCCTGGGAATCCTCAGTTTTCTACTCAAGTACTAACTAGCCCATGCCCGATTAGCTTCCATGCCCAGCTAGTTACCCATATTAGGTAAGTACATAATTATTTGGCTTATTAATATATGATTAATGAAGTCATTAGTTAGCAAATGATAATGCACAAATCAAAAATAGAATATATACATAAACAGAACTGAGAAAATTGTGTGATACATCAAGCTAATTATCAGTGAGATCAATTCTGCTGATTGAAGATTAATCTAAAAATTAATGTTACAAAATAGGGCTATCAACTGCTTTCTTTCCTAGAAAGAATGGTATTCAGCATAAATATTTCAATATTATAATTAAACCATTCTAACTAGAACTAATTCTTAAAGCGTCAGGCAGTGAAGTTGCATATAGTGTATTTACTGGATCTAAATACTGAGGGTTTATAATCCCCTATTTTCAATCTGGATTCAGATTAACTGAAACTCTATGAACTCCAACACTAAAATTTTAAATATAAAGCTAAAACTAAATATATGTTTAGGCTTAAAGGAGAAAAACATTCTATACCACCAACATATGACACATTTGGCAAAAGAGGAAGGAATCCTTAAAAATGAATAATAATTTCACTGTGATAGATTCTTAATGATTTTGGTGCAATAAACAGAAATATTTTTTTGGAATTTTGTAACACAAAATGCCCTGACTTTAAGTCTAATTGTGATTTTCTACATGCTCACCGAAATAATACATATGAAGACATGGATGATGTAAATTCTTAATACTAACTGTAATAATCCATAATGAGTGCTATGTACATTTTTCTTTTATATTTACAAGTACATCATGCAGATGGTAAACCAAGTATCAATTCTTTATTGTAATTATGAAGAGACATTTGCTTACCATAAATTAATAAAATTAATATTTAATATCCTCCTGATCAGGATTTTTTTTTTAAATTAAAAAATAAGAAACTTTTATTAAAGCTGCATTTGAAACTGTATTAATCATCCTAGCTGGTAGAGTATTATATAAAAGTCTCAACTGAAAATATATGTGCAAGAACCCTAAAATCCTTTTGGGAGAAAACAGTAAAAGTGTTAACATGTCCTTCCAGAATGCTTACTTCTATAGTTCTTCCCATCTTACAATTCTAATGACTATCATAAAAATATTTGTAAGTAAATTATATTTGCTTCTTTTTCAAAGCAGGAGTGACTGTCAACAGTACATTAATACATACTTTTCTATCATTAACCTCTCTCTGTTTAAATTAGTAAGTGGTACAATTACAAAAAAGAAATAAAAGAATTATAGTGTAAGCGCCATCCTATTTAAAATTCTTTTATATCAAATAAACAAAATTCATTAAATTGTGCTCAGTTCTAAGATATAAATTTATATCAAAGCGCAAAATGCTGTATAATACTGATACAAAACTAACAAGGCAGTCATGTCTAAGTTAAAACAGGCACAATAACTAATGTTGATATACCTAACAAGAAAATATACTCCAAACCCAGCAACAGACACACATCTAGGAGATCTAAGAAGGATGCAGTGGATGGAGGTTTCCACGGGACAGGAGCTCTCATTCCCTTCTGTCTTTCACTTTATCTCACATATTAATCCTGGGGGGAAAGCCCACAAAAAAGGGGGAGGAAAAGCAATATATCTTTGGATTCTTTTAATGCAGGCCAACTGACCTTGTCATACATACATACACACACACACACACACACACTAGCTATCTAGTATTATTTCAATACTGAATCCATGGAATAAGATAATATATTTCAGTTGCATCACTATTGTAGAGTAGCACTCAAAATTCATGTATCCTTCGCTTTGTGAAATAGCTGCTAGTGAGCTCTATTTTCTCAATATATGATTATTACAGAGTAAATGAACATATACATATAAAGATATTTGCCCTTATTATTTTAGGTATTTTTTCATGTCTTAGACTGAACATATAAGAAATATTTCCAGCAATACCCAAAAAGGGAAAATAACTTTTTTTAACTTCCTCTATTAGTTCCTATTACTTAAAAGACTCCTGTCAAATTCCACATTTACATTCAAAGGAAGACTAGAATGTAATTATATTAACTACCACTGATCATGTTCTTTTAAAATATGACCCACATGTTTCTTTTTAGAAAAATATTTAAGTTGCAGCACCAACCCTTGGTGGTCCAATAATCATGCCTGTCCACCGTGTAAGTGTCATATCTTCATCATCTTCCAGACCCCAGCTTACTGTACCATCTCCTACTCCTTTTTGACCCTCTTCAAGTTCTTCCAACAAGCGAAAATTACGAGGGACTTTAACTATTGGAGAGAAATGAGGCAATATTAACATTTTTAAAACCAGTATTAAGAATTTATTTAACCTGTTAGTAATTATGTTTCATCTAATCCAACCATTATAAATCACACATCAGAATGTTTGTATTTAAGCAAAACAAAAACACTTTCATGGTAAACAAAGTACATCCCAAATGAATATTAAACCATTAATGCATAAAATAATGTTCTAAGTCATTCAGAGTTGCCTCGAACTGCGAGATGAGGAGTATATAAATTATATGGATGCTTCAAATTATATGGATGTTTAATTTATTTTGGAATAAAGCACTTTATCATGAGTCTTATTTTAAATGATAGATTCTAAATATCAAATTTCATACTTGAAAGTCAAATCAAAACAATTTTCTACATCAAAAAATACCTCTTTTTTGATAGTGAGGATTTTTTTCAGTTCAGGTTATCAATCTCCATGAAACTTTATCAAATGTGAATAATCAAATCTTGACTTAATCCTTTCTTTCCAGAACACATAACACTTTTTTCCATAGTGAGACACTGAAATTAGATTCTAACTACTAGTTTTAGAACAAGCTAGAATATGAAACCAATCTCAGACTATGGTTTATAATTTTTGATTTGTTGTAAAGCTGATGACAGTAATTCTGTGGTTTAGACAAAATAGGAAACCACAGACAGAGTATTTCTGATTAGTTTTATTATATTGAGTAGGCAACTGCTCAAGACATGGGTGCTCCAGGGAGCAGGCAACTGACTTATTGTCGTTCAGTATAGCACGGCCAGGTATAAGGTAGGTGCTCTAGGAGGTGGAAGCATGGAAGAATGACAGGAGTGGGAACAGACCTATGCCTTCACCTCCCAACTTGTGGGAAGTTGGCAGGGAAGGTTGCAATGATGATAATGTGACCATAGGATATTGCAACCATTGTAAGTGGAAGCTGGTTGCCAAGCACCAGATCATAATCACATGACCACCGGGGTGTGGAACTTTGAAGACCAGTCATACATATTGCTTGTTCGGCACTGTTGTAAATTAGGACTACACTATGCCTAAAAATTAAAGGCTTTTTATTGTTAAGATATTAGGTCTGGGAAAACATCTAGTGCAAAGTAAGTTTATGATATTTCATTTTCTTATCAGTTATATGCTCCAAATCCACACTTGTACTAGTCACTGAAATTGTTATCAGATTATTCGTTCAAATATTGTCATACCTGACTCTTTGTAATTATGCAAACATGTAGTACCAATTAAGTCTGTTGAATATTACTTTGCCCACAGTAATTTTACTTTTGGAGGCACAAACTGATCTATGGGTACCTGCAGCTCAAGATAGAAGTCTGAACTTTATTTTATTAAAATATACTGGGAAAAAATAGCAATTGTAGCTATCATACTAAAATACACAAATAAGAAAGAGACTTAATCTATTCCATGCTGTACATTCAAATAAAGTGGAAAAGGATATCTTAGCAAATTCTAAACAGCTACCTTTTCTTACTGAAAAGCAGTATATTTTATTTATACATAATGCAAGATATAAACACACTATACTTGTTCAGTACATACTTATCTGAACTAGATGTAGATATATAAATTGCTTTTCTCATGTATTTAAGAAGTACTATCATTGCTTCCCATAAGACCTCCTAAATTTGTCAAGTTTTAGATTATACTTAAAAGCACATGTGTTTATTATACTTTTTGAAGTAATACTAAGAATCAAAACTTTTAAGCAGATGCCTGTTATTAAAACATTTGTGTAGAAATAAATCTATTTCAAACTTAATCAAGTACTTTATTTTAAAGTAATGGCCTATTTTATTGCTTTGTATACTGCAGTGGACTCTTATGAGGGAGATACAAATATAAAAATACTGTACATTACTTACATTTAATAATTTAAGCATCCATTGTGTGCAAAACACATCCTGTTTAACAAGAAACAACATTTACAGTCTAAGCAAATCAGAATATACGGGCAGCTGCCAAAGGCCTAGTTTCCTTATCGTGGCAATTGGATGCCCAAGGGAAATTCAGAAGTTATGAATAAAGCAGCATCTCCAGGTAAGTATGATTAATGTTCACTGATTTAACAATCCCATCTGTATCAACAACTGAATAATTAGACAGCTTAAAGCATCAAATTAATAATCTGTAGCACTAGAACACTAAACTAAAGAGTTGAGATGCAATGATGTCATTTCATGAACCCAAAGAACTGATTTAATCCAGATTTTTTTTTATTAATTTAGGATACTAGAAAAATAAATTTTGTAAATATAATACATATACACACTGAATCATTGTTTTATTTTTCCATACTCACTGAAAAGCCACATCATGAATTTAGTGTGAATTTGTGATTAACTTACATGTCATCTCCACAAACAAATGTTTTTAATCATTATGTGAACAATGAGGAGATATGGATAAAATACCAAGAACACCTAAGTCCGAGTATTATAAAAGACAAGGCATTCTGCATGCCACAAAGGAGCAAGAATATTCACATTTATCATACAGCCTAAACACACACACACAAAAGCAGAGCAACAATCAAAAAAGGAAGAAAACAAAATCCCAAGGTTATATAAACTGCTTAAGTGGCAGATCTTCTTTCCTGAAATCCGAAGGAAGTTAGCCAAGATGACAGAGGAGGAGGAAAGCACATGAGATTATCTGATAGAAAACCTTAAGAACAAGCATTCAATCAGAACCAACAATAAATAAGCGAAGATGCCAGGCAAAACTCTTGGGTTTTTTTTTTAAAAGCTCTCTTCATCAGGTAAATCCCAGACTAAGGTCTGTGTTTTCAAAACGAAACAATTGACAGAATTCAGTCTGGCTTGGGAAGGAGCCGCACTTGTCAGCATTGTGACTAGAAAGGGATGAGACCGAAGACATTGCTCAGCTAGCACAGCCCTTTAAGCCCTGTAAGTTTCCGCCACAGAAACAGGTCAAAAGACCCAGAAAACCACTCCCCACCCGTCAAGATACAAAAGCCGCGTCTGATGCCCTCGACACGTTCCTAACCCGGTGTCTTTCCCCTCCCGGGTCTCTTCCAAGCGACTCCCCTGCCCCGGCGCCAAGCCCTCGGCCTCTCCTCCGCTTCCCCGGGTGGAACTTCAGCCGGGCTGTCCTGACGCCGCTCACCCCCCACTCCCTCGCGGAGGGTTTACCTCAGCCCCACGCTCAAGGCCTTGTCATTGGAGGGCCCCTCCCTCCCAACCGACAGCGCCGCGGCAAGCCCCAAATGACCCCCCCACCCCAATCTCAGCACAGACCTGTGGATCCGGCCATCTTGTCCAAACCCCTCCCCCACCAGCCGGAAACACACTGGCGGCCAGCCGTGAGTGTTGCTTTGCGTGCGACGTCATTTCCTGGAAACAAGCCCCTCCCTTCCACTGAACTTTTTTTCCCCCCCTGGTGGTGGTGAGATCCGTCAATCTCACTGCTGGCATTAGAATGAGGGCTTTTGCATCCGGGAAAGGAGGGCGCGATAAGCGCTGCCGGCCGCGTAAATGGAAAGTGGGGCAGTTCCAACCAGTGGAATATTCTGGAGAAGCCTGCTCAATAGTGTGTGTTCAGGAAGCTGCTGCTAATGTGCTCAACAAGTGTTTTACCATCTGAGTAGTTAATTCGTTTCACAGCATATTAATAGTTAGCTTTTTGTTGGGCTATGTAGTTTTGCTTGAGGAATAGGCTTCCCTGGGCAGTAATCCCTAGCTGAAATTCCACTGAAGTATACATTTAAAGTCTGCAGACCCAATTTTTACAGCTTAGGCTGGTGAGAAAGAAGATAATAGGAGTGGCTAGGATGAAGGAGGAAATACTTGTCATTATTGTGTGGTTTTTACCTTGAGTGGTAAAGCTTTTATTGACTTCTTAAGAGCTAGCCTTGTTACTCCAAGTACTAAGCTTATAACAGAGGTCTTCAAACTTGGCAACTTTAAGACTTGTGGACTTCAACTCCCAGAATTAGATTATTATTATAT
>JANHGD010004404.1:67006-79834 GCA_027560375.1 Imantodes cenchoa | reverse complement strand
CAAGATACTCTCAATCTTACACTGGGAAAGACCTGAATACACACACACACACACACACACACACACACACACACGTGTGTGTGTGTGTGTGTGTATGTGTGTGTGTGTGTGTGAAATATGATATGGGTTAGGACAGTGATGGCGAACCTTTTTTCCCCTCGGGTGCTGAAAGCGTGTGTGTGCATGCTATTGCGTGTGTGTGTGTGTGCCCACACCATAATTCAATGCCCCCCCACACCCTGGCCCCTTGTGCATGTGAGCTCCCCATGCTACCCCATCCCCTTGCATGCGCACATGACCCCCCGATCCCCCATTTCCCGACTTCTGGCGGGCCCAATAGGCCCGTTTTTTTGCTCTTCCCAAGCTGCAGAGGCTTTCTTGGAGCCTGGGGAGTACGAAAACGGCCTGCCCCGCCCCCCTGAGGCCGAAAACAGCCTCCTACAGCCTCCGCGCGAGCCAAAAATCAGCTCACTGGCGTGCACATGTGTGCTGGAGCTGAGCTAGGGCTTGCGTGCCCTCAGATATAGCTCCGCGTGCCACCTGTGGCACGAGTGCCATAGGTTCGCCATCACAGGGTTAGGATAACTTACAGTACATGTCTGTAGGGCAAAGGTGGTCTATGTTATTATATCTCTATGAGTGGTTCAGGTATTGAACTGGCCTAAAGAGACCCCCAGATTGTATTCTACTCACAGGCATAAAAGTTCACTAACTTTCTTCCAGCTCAGCCTATTTCACAAGACTTTTTATTATCAGGAGAAGGAAGGACACCATGCAGTTTGCCTTGAACTCTTAAATGAAAATCAGGATATAAATCTGATAAATAATGTAGAACCACAGTGTTTTGAGCATTGCTTGAATCAGATTGCTTTGTTATGCTGCACAAGTGATTTGGCATCTTGCATTGAGGGTGAAGAGCAGATGGAGGCAAAAAAACGGTCTTCAGATTTTTATGAGCAAGCTGTCTTTTTCCATGGTAGATATTGAAGTCTAATGGGTATTCACCTTTTCAGTGAACAGTTGCTAGAAGGACATGTTGCCATGAGAGGAGTACATCCATTTCCTTCACAGATGATTCTACTTTGATAGCTCAAGGTTTTATATTTGATGGTTATATACCTCTTGCCACCAACTCACAAAAACACTAAAGCATGTGCTGCTAATTCAGAATGGAAGGAATAATGAAGGGATTATAATGGAAGTTCACCTGCCAAGTAAACTATCAGAATGGGATGCTGTATATTTACAGATGGTGCAGCAAGGATGAATGCCAATTAATTTCACTGCAGGTTGTAAGATCTATGTGAAGGCACTGCCCTTTTGTGTAGCTTGTTTCACTCAGTGCTACGGTGTGCACATCGTGGTAATTCTCTGCTTACACCCAGAGGACAGTATTGTTAAGAGGAGTAAAACAAAACGGTAGTGACACAGTGGTTAGAGTGCAGTACTACAGGTTACTTCAACTGACTACTAGTTCAGCAGTTCAACAGTTCAAATCTCACCGGCTCAAGGTTGACTCAACCTTCCATCCTTCCGAGGTGGGTAAAATGAGGACTCAGATTGTTGGGGGCAATATGCTGATTCTGTAAACTGCTTAGAGAGGACTGTAAAGCACTGTGAAGTGGTATATAAGTCTAAGTGCTATTGCTATAATTTCACTGGTTAGAAATGGGATACTATTTGCAGTTCTCTTTCAAGGTGGCACTGTGCTTGACTATCTGCTGAAGCAAAGCCTCCTTAAGATTACACTTCTATTCCTGGCATTAAAAGACAGGAACAAAGAAATATGTACTTTGGGTGTAGAAAGTCCCAGGATCAGTCCCTGTTACCTTTAGAGAAAGTTTTGACACAAGAATAGTTTTTTTCCCCACACCCTGGTCCTCTATTGGGTTTGAAAATCCCAGAGTTCCTAGCCAATATAACCAAAACTCAAATTGGTTAAGAATTCTCTAATTTTGAGTCTCACTACATCTGAAAATGAGGGATGTGGTGGCTCAGTGGCTAAGACGCTGAGCTTGTCGATCAGAAGGTCGGCAGTTCAGCAGTTCGAATCCCTAGTGCCACGTAATGGAGTGAGCTCCCATTATTCGTCCCAGCTTCTGCCAACCTAGCAGTTCGAAAACACATTAAAAATGCAAGGAGAAAAATAGGGACCACTTTGGTGAGAAGGTAACAGCGCTCCATGTGCCTTCAGCGTTTAGTCATGCCGGACACATGACCATGGAAATGTTTTTGGACAGCACTGGCTGTTCGGCTTTGAAACAGAGATGAGCACCATCCCTAGAGCCGGAAACAACTAGCACGCATGCACGGGGGAACCTTTACCTTTACCTTACATCTGAAAATACCAACTTGCCAAAGGCTGATTTAGACAATTTGGCATTAGATGAATCAATGGTATGACTTAGTGGAAGGCAGATTTCCATATTTCATTCAGTATTAAATCAATATGGCATGTCTATTTTCTAGTTCAAAATAAGATCATCTTCTCCTTCTTATGTCCCAATGAATCAGGGAGGATCTGTCTGAGTGTCTTCTGAATACTCTCTTGTTTTTCCAGGCTCAAGGGAATATTTCAGCCCTCTTTTTAGGGTTAGGGTTAGCATTCCTTGCATATTCCCTTCAGGCTCGTGTCTCTGATTTTCTACAGTGAAGAAGATAATACATGATGTTCTCTTCTCTTTCAAACTGCGTGTAGAACAAAGATAGGATTCTGTGTGCCCAGTCCTCTTAGATATTACAGATGGCATTACTGGCTAGGATTGTTGGTAGTTGGGGTCTCTACTATAATCACAGACTCTTCACAACTTCTAAATCAGAGGCCTGCCTTATTAAGAGAAAGATTTTGAGATCACCATCAGAGGATCTAGAAAGAAAAACTCCAAGAACATAGAAATCTAGGTATACAAGAACAAGAAAGCATGTCGAGGTGGCGGGGAAGAGAGGTAACAGCCTACTCCCTTCCCAACAGCCATGACATGCTTTCCTGCCTTCCAGGTGGCCTTTCCGGTTTCCCCGTAGCCAGCTTGTGAAGGCAGGCAAGCAGAAGGCCATGTGGAAGGCAGGAAAGCATGTTGGGGTGGCATGTCTCCCATGCCGGCTCCACGAGGCTTGGGGCTCTGAAGCAGCCCATTGGCTTCCCAACTGGCCAACTTCCTGCTCTCTTTAACTGCCAGCACCACTCCTGGAACTCAGCTTGTGGCGTCCAGCACTCCGGGGGAAGGAGGCTCAGCCACAGCGGCGCTTACTGATGGCAAACAAGCAGGGCGGAAGGGAGGGGCGGAAGGTGCCAGTGGCCAGTGGGGCAGCAGCCCCCTGTGTTAGGAGGGGTCAGGGCAGGCCTGGCTGTGCCACCATGGAGCTTTCCCTATAGCCTGGGTGGCAGCACTTACCCAGTGTGTCAGTGCGGATAGCCCTTCATCTTTGCCAGGTCACCCTACTTGTAGTCACACAGCCAGCCGGAGTGGGACATGGTGCAGGTGGAGTGACCTGTGCAGCCACTGCTGAGGTCGCCCTGGCTGAGCGATCACCACATTTCCCCAGCAACAAGCGCACCGGGGGCCGCCTTGCCCACCTTTGCCACCTCTGTGCACTGCACATGGAATGGGCCGCTGCCGGCACTCTCGCCATCCTCCCTACCCGCCTGGCTGCAGATGTCTGCCTGCCCGAAGTAACCCCACCACTGTTCGCTTTCATTTTGCGGCGGGAGAAGGAAGAAAGCTGAGGAAGACGTTGGGGAAGGAGGAGGAAGTAGAGGGTCCTGCGGTTGCCGGCACAGCAGCCATCGCTGAGAAGCATTATAATTTTTTTTGACGTTTGTGATTTTTAAAATTGTAACAGTATTTAAACATTTTATGTAATAATGAGTGTATTATTTCAACAATTTTTGAATTCTAATTCTCTACTATCCCTGATATGTATACCATCCCTGGTATCCCTGTTAAGATGTATAGCATTTATTCAGTTTAAAATCCTAAAGAAATATATTCATGAAGATAAAATTCACTGTGCTTTAAGTATTTACAAGTTTTTTAAAAATTAAACTTTAGATATTGATGTTCAGTGGTGATGTTGACAGCCTCTGTTAAACAGTATTTTTAAATTACTGCAAAATGATGGTTTGCATTAAAGTAGTCGCACAGTCTTCCCAGTTACAGTCAAGAAATCATCATCAGCCAATGCACGAAGTGCTTCTTCAAACATTTCTTTAGGGATAGCTGTTTCAGATTGTGCACGAAGATCATCAAAGAGTTGTTGATATTTTAGAGCTGGTGTTTTACCCTTGGACTGAATAAGTTTCTTCAAAGCTTGAGCCAATTCTTCTTTGCGCTTACGGGCAGTGGCACTCATCCCTGTTGTAAGAATAGATATGTCCACAATTCCAGTCCTTGGATCAGTAGCAGACTGTTTTAAAGCCTCACGGTGAAGACGTTTTGCTTCTTCTACATCTATTGTTTCCACCTTTGCAGAAAAGCGCACTTTAGCATGAGCTTCAGCCAAACGAATCAATGATTCTAGCTGCCGAGGATATGCTGAAACCATCCCTTTTCCACTCCCAACTTTCCTCATATCCACATATGCCTAGCGGAGAAGAAAAGGTTATATAATATTATTTGTATATATTATGCACATGGATTAAACATTTTAGATATGACATTAATGAGAAAGAGAATACAAATATAAAAAACACCAATTCTACTATTCAATCCAAACAATGGTTAAATTGTTTACACTCAGCCATTGTGGGGAGGATGACATTGTTCATATAATTTTCCATATATATGGGATCAATGATTTATCTCACCTTTACGTATTTATGTAATGGATATATGTACTGTATATTACTTAGAACTTAGTTGAACATACAACTGATCTATGCAGGCAAGCAGTTCCCTTAGTTAGTTCATCCCTCTCGCATCCACGCATAAGGTTGCAGCAGAAACTGACCACCCATCCATTTTCCTGCAATGAAATCCTTGGGCATTCATTTGTGCAATTAACAAGATGAATTGATGTTTAGGGCAGATTCTTCCAATAATACCTAAGTTCACATATTCAGCTAAGTAGCCTTCAATTAATGCATGAAATTCCATTTTAAATTTAATACCGACATAAGACTCTAATTAGTTCGAAATCATGTATCTTTGCCTATTCAATACATTCATTTCTAAGGATCTATACATCTTTCAAGAACACTTAAGTAGTTCTCCTTCTCTCTGCAGCACAATGTTCTGGAGCAGGCCACAATTTTTCCTGTTTACACAAAGGTGCTCCATCCAAATGGATTTAATTCAGAGCCCAGTTCTCGGATTCTCATGTATCCTACTTTTAAGCCATACTTTTTATATATTTGTTAAACTAGTCACTTGTAATTAATTATATTTCCCATTAGACCTTTAAGTGGCTGTTAAGATTTCAAAATCAGATGAGTAATTTAAAAGTGTGCTGTATGAAAGTTAAAAAATGTTTTGACCTGCTTGTACCTCAATGAGAGCTTGACTTGCTTCTTCACTCAATTTGGGATTGATGTAATTACGAGCATAAGCTATATAATCTCTAAGTACTGCCATATCCATGTATTCCTCTTCAACCTGTTCTTCAGTTTGGTAGTATAATGAAACCAAATGATGAGCTAAACGTCTATCATATGTTTCATCACGAGGATCCAACATAAGGAAAATGAGATCAAATCTATTGGGAATAAAACAATATGGATGATTTTCCCATCATTAATAGAATTGCTTCTTAAAAATGATAATACTAATTTCAAGTTACAAAAACAATTTTATTACATTCTGGAATGCAAACTTCATCTAGTAAAATCTAAGAGTTAGATTTGTGTTCTCTATGTATGGCATATTCATTTATTTGATTTCTGTCCTGCTTTTCACACAGAAGCACAAGAGGATATGCATAGTGCTCCTTCCTATTTTTCCCCACATCCAGCTCGCTGTTGAGGTAGGAGTGATTACTCAAGTCAGAGTGAGCTTCTTTGATTAAGAGTGGCCTAGAATGCTCATAAACTACAAATCTTAGGTCTAAACATATATCCCCATTGCCAGCTCCTTAAATATTTAAACTTTCCTCTGCAAATGCAGCCCTAAAAAAAGCCATGGCTTCTTTTAAGGAGCAGCTACCAATAGTGAAAGGGCACCCATACCAGATTTGAAGTATTCTTACCCACTTCAGATCTGAGTATTGCAATCTTCAGAACAAAATGCCTCCTTCTGGAGTATACCAAAAAAAGTAATATAGAAGGGTCAGTGAAACAGTTTCCCATCGTCTGAATATGTAACATTAGTGTCTTCTTCTTCGTGAGTAAGCAATCATACAATCCCAGAAGATATAGTAGCTCTGAAGAGTTACAAACAAGTGTTCCTTCCGTACACTTCAATGCACTGTTTTGCCTTTAAATCCAAAGTTCTATACAGCCCTAGTAGGGAGTTAGTGAAAAACTATCTACAGAGAGCAAAAGAGTAATGTTATGCAAAAATAACTACTAGCAACGACAGTGCATATATTTCAGAGCATACCTGGATAATAATGTGTGAGGAAGCTGGATATTTTCAATTGTAGTTTTCTTTGGATTCCACTGAGATTCTATTGGGTTAGCGGCTGCCAAAATGGAAGCACGAGCATTTAGTTGGCAAATAATTCCAGCCTGTTAGGAAGAAAAGATTTGAGATTCTCTTATAATTTTGGATCTCATTTACATGAAACTACAGCAACAAAGTTCTTATATGTTTTACTGTTTTATAAAAACTCTGTAAGTGAACCATTTCTCAATTGTTCTGTATGAATAAGACCATAAACAAAATATGTCAGTGGGAAATGCAAATATTTACTTTTTCTCAGGTCAATAGATCTTTCTTAGGACACCGCCTTTCTCTTATCCTCATAAACTACAGCATTTTGCCTTTCCCTCTTTTTTATACTATTTAATTTTTTTCCTGTGGGACTCGGTCATGCCTCTTATTTGTCCTATTCTATTTTGCATGAATTATTCTATTTGGGTGGAGAGATATCTGCACTCACACCTGGAGGCCAGATATAGAGGGAATAATATAAATTACCAAAATTTTAAAATGCTGGGGTTTTTTTTTTAAGGACTTACCTTGGCAATAGAGAGTGTTTGTTGCTCCATAACTTCATGAAGCACTGACCTTGTACTTTCATTCATTTTATCGAATTCATCAATACAGCAAATCCCATTGTCACTAAGGACCAAAGCTCCAGTCTGTAGAACTAATTGTCTTGTTTCAGGATCCTTCATTACATATGCTGTAAGACCAACAGCACTAGAACCTTTTCCAGATGTATACTGTCCTCTTGGAACCAGGTTATAAACATACTGAAGTAATTGTGACTTGCTGGTGCCAGGATCTCCACAAAGCAGAATGTTTATCTCAGCCCGGAAATTACCTCTGCCAGTGTGACTGAAATCTTTTCTTGAGCCTCCAAATAGCTGAAGAAGAATGCCCTGCAAAACAATCTCAAGGTCAAGGCTTTCCCTCTTTTTTTTTTAAAAAAAGGAGATTCAATCATATTATTAACAAAGTGAACTATGTGACTTTTAAATTTCAAATTCAGATAATAATTAAGTATCTGATTAATATATATGGAACATTTTCTTAGAACACCTAAGTGATATAATCTCATGGATATGTCTGGTCATATGCATCTTTTCCATAGAACAGGCATTACTTCTCAGAAAATCTCCCTGTACATTGGTTATAGAGACTTATCTTATCTCATTTATTAGCCTTTTAAAAATATATCCAAAATCAGACCGAATCTCCAAACTACAAATCTTAATTGAGTTTAAGATGCATGTTTTACAATTTTAAGGGGCAATTTAAGGTAGTATTAAAAATCTCTGACAAGACAGGACAATTCTTTCTTTTGAAATAGACATTAGCTATCCAAGTTAAGTAGCTATCCAAGTTAAGTATTTTATATTGTGTTTGGTTTCAAATTATGAAGGACCTTATTTTATATATCCCCAAAATGAATTGCCCCATTCATTTATACTGAGCCATCCATATAATGGAGATTTTTCCCTTTAGTAAACCAGATATAACTAAAAGTTCTCTACTATCATTTTAAGAAAATGCTATCTAAGTTTCTGAAGTGAAATTCACATCCTGTAATAGTTTGAGGTTGTCTTATGTAATATAAACCCACTTTATTTATTTTTCATAATTTGACTGTAATTTATTAGCATGCACGTACCAAGAGGTGTGCAAATAATTTCATGCATTTCATCAACATAGCATCTGGTTCAGCTGCTAAAATATAGTTTTAAGTTTTCCTTGCCTTTTTAATGTCTTCATGCTCATATATGCTTGGAGCAAGAGCGGAAGAAAGTCTGTCATAAATATCTGGTTTTTGAGAAAGCACTTCAAGCATTTTTTCACGTTCTTCCCTAAACATTTTCTGTTCTGTTCCTTCTTCAATTCTATGGAGACGTTTTGAATCAGTTTTGCAGTAATGGATAACATCAATGTGAGTCTTATAGACAGACCTTACACTGCTCATTCTTGGTATGACACGAACAGGAACTGCTCTGTAGATTCCTAATCCAAAATAAAATAGTATTAAATTTACCATACATATATTTATGTATTAGATTATGGAGTCACAACTGAATACTAGTAATGCTCCTACACAATACAATTATATGTATTACGTATTATTTTAAGTAATACACAACAAATAGATAGATCCACCTCGTTGTTTATGTCTTCCCTTCAGTGAAATATGTTATAATAAGCAATCAATATGAAGTGTTTTTTTTGAGCAATAAGAAAGATAACACACCCAAAACGAACTCCATAATTCTTGGATTTGTGAAATAAATATGATGTACCCAAAATAGAAAAATTGTTTTTTAACTGGAACAAGTCATTTGTGTTTTGGAGGAGCTGCAGAATTTTTGGACATCCCAGTTTCAGCAAAAGCAAACCAGGGAATGTTTCTGTTGTTCAGATGAAACAAAACCCGGATATCCTGGTGGGTGTGGCCCCATTTTCATTCGCAGAAGCTTATAGCATATCATGCCCACCAGCCTGCCCATCCCCCTGCTCTTCCCAGTGCATTGTGGTCACCCATTCCCAGGTTATAAAAAGTAAGGTTATCAATCTCTTTTTCCTTACCAGTAATATTAACTCTGTCCCCAGGCTGAACTTTATCCACAAGATCATTATGAGCAAAAAGGATAATAGTGTGTGGTGTCTGGCCAGCTGGCATATCTTCTGGAGACTCCTGTAGTTTGATCTGACAAAAAAACCAAAACAAAAATAAAACCCACCAATGCAAAAATATATTTTTCAATTATATTACATAATTTCAGAATAGATAATCTTTAAGAAAACCATAAAGAGCAAAAAGGCATTTTCCTAGATAGGATCTCAGTAGACAGAATCAATTGAGCTTGCAGCTAACTACTCTCAATTAATTTGGCTTTGGATAGGTCAAAAAAGTAGAATTTTTAAAGAAGGTGTAATGTAGCTTGGTATAAAAGTTAACTGCTTAAGCAGCATGTAGCCCAAGAAATGAACATTTGAAAGTCATTATAGACGGGGAGCTGACAGCTAACAGAAACATATAGTAATTTTTGACATTTAAGAATGAATTTTTATGATTGAAGATAAGAGCAACATACCATCTGTTTATCCGAGAAGAGAGAGCGATTGTGAATCAAATTCATACTATGTGTGGTGTTACAATTCTTACATGCTGATGGTTCAGCAATCCTGCCACGATCAATCTCAACTCTTGTTGTGAATCCACAGACCTGACATTTGAAGAAAGCTTCTTGCATTTCGGGAATTAACTGGGATGTTCTGATCACCATGCCACTGATTGTGATAAGCTGATCAATATCTGATTTTAAAATGTTTTTTTAAAACAACAACAACATATAATTAATCATAAATGAAAATTGTGTTACTGTAAAATGGCATCTAGCATTTCTAAACATATCTCAAATGGATACAGATACAATAAGACACATCCAAAATATTCATTGTAGAATTATACATTTATACGTAAGGTAAATTATTCTATTTCAATAAAGTTGCTGATATAGCAAGTAATTTCCCAAATGACATTAGTTTGTTTGTTCCCTTGAAGCAAAGACATTTGTTAAAATTAAATTGCATAATAGTGACAACATGTACTAAAATTCAGTTGGTTACAAACCTGTTGACATCTAAAGACATTTATAAACAATTTCTATGATAATACACAAATATCGAACTTATACCAAAACTTCTTACCTTCAGGGTTCAAACTTCTCATGTTTCTTGTCTTTACTGCATTGTATGGTCTAACTTGAATCTGATGTTCCAGTATGGAATCAGGGTAACGCTCGAAGAAAATTTCATTAGCAGCCATATCAAACGTTGGGATTACTTCCTATGCAAGTTAGATATAAATGAAAAGTACATTTGATATTCTTCAGGACTAGCACATCTTTCCCATAAAAAGCAAATCAGTCATTCAATCCAATTGTATAGTGGATAGATTCAGAATCCACTTTATTAATGATATATTTGCTTTAAAACACAAGGGGGGGTGTAGAATGGCAATGGCTATATAATAGTGTCTTGTTTTTCTGGACACAGAGGATTTTTTTTCTTTTTAAAATAATGTCAGTTGTCCAGAGTCGCTCTGGACTTAGGCAGCCTTCCAATTCTTTTAATAAATAATTAAGTAAAGACTCAAACCATTCAATAAAATTTTCAGATAAAAAGAAATGCTTGCTCATTAAAATAAGCAACTAATTAATTTCTAATCACAAGAACTTATAATTTTTGCAACATCTTTATCATGCACATTAATGAACATCCAAATTACTTAAAGCAATAAATCCAAATTGTCTAAAATTACCTTTGGCTAAGACTATTCTCCCATTAAAAATGACTATTACCTGGGGATAGCACATCAGCTGTCTGTAAAGATTTTCATCAAATGATTTTAGATGGTCACAGTTTAGATTCAGAAATGGTTCCCCAATTACGTTTATCTGCAAAGTGAACAAAGATTGACAATTAACATGTAAGTCTTCTAGCACAAGTCAAATGTAAATAACAATTTCATCTCTTCTATAATACCTCTTCTAGTCGCTGCATGTATAAAGGTTCATTAAGATCCAAGCCAACGTTTTCTTCTTCCTTAGCTGTTGGATCAATAAAACGCTGAAGAAATCTCTGAATATTTTAAAACAAGAGGATTTGGATTCAGTGCTTAGACAAAATCACAACAGGATAAAATACCCTGACAAAGGCCCTCAACCCAAATGAATCTTCACAAGTGCTATAAATTTTATGTACCCACAAGGAAGCATAATTAAATATAAATACCCAGAAGCATTCAACACAAAGCTTTTCCTGCATACTGCATGTTTAGACTTCATGTCTGTTAACACTATTTCAGACCAAATTACAAAATAAAACTACTTACCTGGAACCTTTCTTTACATGAGGCTACATTGACATCTGTTCCCCAAATCACAAGCTTTTGTCCATCAGAGTTTTCACTTGCTATTGCATCACCTGCTGCAGGCTAAGTAAAACAGGAACTTATTAATACCGGTATAAATCAAAAGGATACAATTTTATATTTATTTATACAAGAGAATGCCACTCAGTTCAACCCTTTTTTAATATATAGAGTGGACATGTGTATCTCCTGAAATATATGAAAAAAACCTACCGTATCAGAATGCAAATCCACCTGCCTGGTTTTACGGACAGAGCCAAGATCAGCCCGTTGTCGAATTGGAGTCCCTTGTGCACCACCCCTTGGTGTTCCTTCCACTCTAGAACTAGGTGTTCCATAGGTCAGAGGTGAACTAATATCAAAATCCATGGGAACTATCAGAGAGGAAAGTTTTATAACATGTCAGTTATGGCAAACCTTTTTTGGTTTGCGTGCCAAAAGGGTGCGTGCGTGTGCTAGCATGCGCGCACGTGCCCACACCCATTCCCTCCATCCGGCATGCGTACCCTCTGCGCTGCCCCCTACACATGCGCACAATCCCCTCCGTCCCTGTGCATGCGCAGAGGCCTCACTGAAGCCTGGGACGGTGAAAAAATGGCCCAACCGGAAGTTCGAAAAAACAGACTTCCGGTTTTCCCGCTGTGCTGTTTTTTGCACTCCGGAACCTTCAGGGAAGTTTCCTGAAGTCCCAGAGTGCGAAAAACAGCACAATGGGAAAACCAGAAGTCCGTTTTTCCGAACTTCCGGTTTACCCGTTGAGAGGTTTTTCGGACTCTGGGACTTCTCTGAAATTCCAGAGGGCGAAATGGCCTTCCCCAAGGCCAAAAATCAGCTGGCCAGCACGTGCATGCGCGCTGGAGCTGACATAGGGCAATGCCTTGTGTGCCTTCCAATATGGCTCCGCATGCCACCTGTGGCACGCGTACCATAGGTTCGCCATCATGGACATAGGTTATATTTTTTTAGACACAAGCTTGATGATTTATTTCATTTCCTGCCAATATAAAATCTTATGTAGCCATACAAGGCTACTTTAGATGTATATTCTCCACTGTCAAGAGACACTTTATAGGTAACAATAACCATATGCCAATAACATATGCCAATTAACAATACAAAATTAAAACTTGCAAGATAAAAATCTCATATATCTTGCGCCTACAATGAGCTGATGTGGTGCAGTGGTTAGAGTGCAGTACTGCAGACTACTTCAACCGACTGCTAGTTCAGCAGTTCAAATCTCACTGGCTCAAGGTTGACTCAGCCTCCCATCCTTCCGAGGTGGGTAAAATGAGGACCCAGATTGTTGGGGGCAATATGCTG
>JANHGD010004404.1:45055-55835 GCA_027560375.1 Imantodes cenchoa | reverse complement strand
GAGACCAATCACTGTTGTATCATCTGCAAACTTCAGTAGTTTAACAGATGGATCGTTTGAGATGCAGTCATTGGTATGACTGCAACCCTGTACGATTTATTGTTTATTTATGTGTCAACATTTTCTGGATTATTCATCCTATCTGAAATAACAGTGATGAAACGATTCTTTGGTATCCCGTTGTACCTCAGAAGTACCACATTTGTTCCATAATCTGACAAATGCATTGCTAAAATGATGACGTTTATTACTATTGTTACTTCATCTCTGTTTTTCCTTCAGATCATCTCTGGTTTTTTTAATACAATCATTTATTTTCTCATTTTCAGATGACCTCTGCAACAAGGCAACCTAAGTTCCCTATTGTAGCCGGGTGTCTGAAAGGACTGACTGCACTTATGTATAATTTTACCAAATCCATGGATGAAGGTATAATCTTTATTTTACTAAAATAACCCAATAACAAAAAGGCATACAATTTTCTTCCTGTATAAAATTGTGTTTCACCAAAAAGGCTAAATCTGTTAAAGGTAGAGACATAGAAACATTGTCAAGGTTGGAAAGTTCATGCCCCAAGCCATCCGATTTAAATCTCATTTCACTGTTTGGAATCATTTGCTTCAAGATCAGACCACTTTCAGTAAAGTGAAAACGGCCAAATTCGTGGTTAAAAAAAAAACACTCAACAATCTCTTGAACAATTTGCACACATATTTAAAATGAAAAGCCTTGCTGACAGCTTATAAACTCTGGAAACTTTCCATGAATTACTTTCTTGCTTTGTTTGATACTAAAACTGATTTATCAATTTGAGAAGCATTGGTATAAAACAAGCTTATGGATACTTTCCTAGATTAATTAATATATAAAAGGAGCCTACAAATATTTAGAATCAAAAGATGATTTTGTGAATTCTTTGATCTTCATAATTTGTTTTATTGGGATAGCCTTAATTCCCTTTATTTAATTGGTTGTAATGTAGGTATATACTTTGCTTTTCTCCTTTTTCTAAATTTTTTTTTAGACTATTAACATGTCTGCATTTTTAGTGCCCTTTTCAAGTAATTAGCTCTGTTAGGATCTTAAAGCAGATTAACAGATATTTCATAGTGTTCGGATTTCTTCTCTGAAGGTTTTATAAAATTAGGATATGCAAGAGTAACTGCATAAACTGATAAAAATTAAAACTTCCAGTTGTTCTTTACAGTTCGTTCTGATAATTTTCTAGGCTTTATGGTGCATCTATATGGAGATTTTCTGTTTCCTACAATAGCAAAGGTGGAATGGACCAAAATTGGAATGCCTTGGATTGGGGTGGGCCTTGCCTAATGATTGTTGGGATTTGGTTATCAATGGCAATAGAGAATGCCAGGATTTCCGCTGCTAAGTTATGCAGTTATTCGATGTTGCACTTTCTGACCATATTGCTTAGCAACAGAAATTCTGATCCCAATTAGTGTTTGTTACCTGTATGCTAAATAAACATGGTGGATTAGTTTGTCTTAGTTTGTTAGGAAATCCTTGTTGAATCAAAGCATGATTTGGAATAAAGTATTGTTGATATCTGACTTTTATGACATGTGAGAAAAGGATTAAATTTGCACAACTATCATTACTGTGTTTATATGGTTCATCTATCTACAGATCCCCGAACATCAAAAGATATCTTTGATTTTGCAGTGAAGGCAATAAGTCCAAAGGTATATATAGCATCTCTTCTAACTTCTTTTTAAAAGAAGATTCTGACATGTTAATTTGACAAATTATTCTTATTCTGGACCCTTTGAAATTGCAGATTGATTTAAAAAGATATGCAGTACCTCTTGGTAAGAATTTCTTATTTTCATATGAAATAGTTATGTGGTGACAAAATAGTTTCTGTGATAACATATTGAGCTTTTGTTCTTTAGATATTTTTTAATTTCATCTCCCATTATCATCCAATATAATCAAAGTTTTGCTTAGGTTGACATGTGACTTCCATTTAGAAAAGACATATATATATATAGTTCAATTGTTATTTATTTTGTTATTTTTTAAATATTTTCTGGGGGAAAAACACCATGATTTTTATACATACATATGTATGTACGTATAAAAACCATGGTGTTTTTCCCCAAGAAAATATTTAAAAAATAACAAAATAAATAACAATTGAACAGTTTTGTCAAAAGTAATTTTATAAACAAGTAATCATTCAAAACTGTTAAAATCTATAAAAATATTTTGGATATAATTGAAACAAAATGGTCAATGTAAATTAAAATGTTTACTTTACAGCTGGTCTACATTTATTCAGTAAGCACGCTGTTCAGTTCAGCACTTGTCTTTTAGACAATTATGTCTCCTTGTTTCAAATAATGTCCAAATGGTGTGGCCACCAAAATGCAGAACTCAAGAAAGCTGGTCATTCTGCGTTGGATTCATTTCTTAAACAGGTACACAAAATACAACTGTTATCTGGCAGAATTCCTAGAATGTAAATACTATAGTGAAATAGTCTACATATAAATTTGCCCCTTGTTGTAACTAGTAAGAAAATAGTTATGCACACTAGTTCTAGCCTGGCATACATTTTTCAAGAAGAATGGAACCGCTTTAGATCAGTGAATTCAAAAATTTTCAAAATCTACCTAGGGGCAACCATATATTTTCTTCCCTTTTATGTTCATTAATATTAGACTGGGTTCAGAATTGTGAGGGTCTCATAGATCCATGAAGGCGTGGAGATGTCATCCACAGTTTATTCGCATTTTGAAAGGCAGATCTTCCTTTCATCTCTTAAACGATATTTGATTTCATGGCCTCTAGGATTGTAGACCTCTTTAAAGTTTTATTGTTACTTTTAATGTCAATAGATCATTGCTTCTTGTTCCTCCAAATGTTTTTAGCATTTTATTACATATTGTATTTTTTGAAGTATAAGACGCTACAGAGTATAAGACACAGCTTAGTTATTGGGGAGGAAAATAGGGAAGGGGGGAGGAAATCTGCCTACCAGGTATTTATCTGGCTAGCGCCCTTAGTCTGGCCAGCTTCAGCACTTTAGTTTGCTGGTTTTGAGCGCTTTTTATCCCCTGCTTGGGGGGAGAATGCTTCACTCACAAGCGCCTCGTTAGGTCTGAAAAAAAGCTTCTAAAGCACAGCTGAGAGTCGGAAGGAGCAGCAAAGCGTGGAGGATAGCTTCACTGAAAAAAAGCTTCAAAAAAGCTCCATTCGGAGTATAAGATGCACCCAAATTTCAGCCTCTTTTGTGGTGGGGAAGTGTGTCTTATACTCTGAAAAATACAGTAATTTTGGAAAACAATTAGCAATGTTAATGGATAAATGTAAGACTGTGGAAAATATTTGAATATTCAATGATAAAATTACTAATTGTATGTATGATTTTAAGGTTTCGTCAATGGTTGCCAAAGATGTTGAAATGCATAAGAGCAAGTTACACTTCTTTATGGAAGAATTTTATGGTATCATCAGAAATATGGATGCCAGCAACAAAGAACTGTCCATTGCTATTCGTGGTTATGGACTATTTGCAGCGGTATGTAGTTTTCTTCATGATATAAAGGTATTCTGAAGGAATGCAATGCTAAAAATGGGAATAAGGTTTTATTTTATATATCTGACAGGTAGAAATTTTGTTTAAAAACCCAATATATACTAAGAAAAATATAAAAAAGGTTAAAAATGCAAAGAAAAAAAGAGAAAAGGGGTGGGAGAGAAGGAAAAAAGGGAAATATATTAAAAAGAAGAATGAAAAAAAAATATAAAAAGAAATGACTTCCATCTTCAGCAAGACCGGTACAATAATTTTCAATAATTTAACACCTTTAATATTCCAACCAAAGATTTCTTCATCCCATATAGAAATCTTGTTAATTCCTATGCTGTACCAGAGGTGGGCTCCTCCTGGTTCTATAGAACTGGTAGTAACTTGGTGGCCTGGGTCGTTGGAACTGGCAGCGACCCAGGCCTGCCACGCCCTCAAGCCGGTTCTTGGGGGCATGGCATCTTGTTTTTTAAGCACTACACCAGGGTGCGCAGTGTGCGCGCGTGGGGCGCACAACGTGTGTGCATCCAAGCAGCGTGCCCCTGAACGAACCGGCAGTATAAAGGAATCCAGAACCCACCCCTGTACAGTACTACAAGTAAAATTCTGCTTGATGTGAATACAGCCTTTAGGAACATTGCAAATATAGAAGGGGATTTCTAACTAAGAATTTCCCCCTTTTCTTTAAATTTAGTTTCCTTTGTCTACAAAAATAAAATTACTAAATACATTTTGAACATGTTCTTTTATAGTTAGAGTTATTAAATTAGAAATGGATAATCCTGAAGGCTTTTTATAAGTATTTTATTTTGTGTAGAAGAGACAGGTGCCTTCTGTTCCAAACGATAGTTTTTTTAACTGGTTTTAGGAGACTTACTGAAAAAGAACTTTTCGAATAGTTCAGGATGCTGTTAATTCTTGTAGTCCTATACAGTTGGGAATTCATTCCACTCATGCAGCTAGATGTTGAAATTCAAACCAATATACTATAGATCTAAGATTATATTAAAGGTTTTGATTATGCAGAAAGTTGACAGAAAAAAATGGTATTCTTTAGATATTATGTTGCCTTTCTTTCCACATTGTTAGGTGAATCACTGCAGTTGTAAGTTAGTAAAGAGTTGTTGCGTATATCTGTCTTCCTCATTGACTTTGCTTGTCAGAAAGTCACAAAAATTATTCCATGACTCTGGGATACTATCAAAAATATGAGTCGGTAGCCAAATGCCTGAATTTGGATCACGTGACCATGGGGATGCCACAATGATCATAAGTGAAAAGTGGTTATAAGTCGCTCTTTTCAGTCCCATGATAACTTCAAATGGTCACTAAACGAACTGTTGTAAACCGAGGACCACCTCTATTAGATAGGTAGAAGAAAAAAACAGTTTTAAACAAGCTGTCTTAGAGACCATTTTGTACATTTCTCTGAATTTTCTATATCAAACTACTACTACTGAATATTGAATAGAACGTTTCAAAGAAGTCAGACCATGTGAAATGACTTTTGGGCAATATGCATTAACGAATGACTTAGTAATTTCTAAAGAAACATTGGCATGGTCCATAAGAAGAGTAAAACAATCCAGAATTGTCCATTCCCTAGTTGATGAATTTTGCATATTCCTGACCTTAACCCTATATAATATATTTTTTTGTATTTTCTCCACTTAAAGCCTTGTAAAGTCATCAGTCCAAAGGATGTTGATTTCATGTATGTGGAACTCCTTCAGCGCTGTAAGCAAATGTATCTAACTGAGGCAGAAACAATTGATGACCATGTATATCAGCTCCCAAGCTTTCTTCAATCCATTGCAAGTGTTATATTCCACTTGGACACTGTAAGTAAGCAGTGTAAACCTAATTTGTGAGGCTATTTGTATGTTCAGGAAATATATGGACCTCCATTGATGAAGATGCTGGTATAATTTTTTTGGGGTGTGTGTGTTGAAAAATACAACAGATTTTAGAAAACGGGCAACTGCTTTTTTCTGATATCTCCTCTTGTTTTTCTTCTAGATTCCAGAGATATACACACCAGTTCTTGAACGTCTTATGATAGTTCAAATAGATAGCTTCCCACAATATAGTGCCAGGATGCAAATAGTATGTTGTAAGTCTATTGTGAAAGTATTTTTAGCTTTGGCAGCAAAAGGCCCGGTACTGTGGAGTTTTATGAGCACTGTTGGTGAGTATTCTATAGTGTACAAACAGTTATTGTTCCTTTGACTTCAGTATGAATTTAGGTTTCAATAACATTAAAAATTTAAGGAAGTAGTAGTAACCTTAGGCATTTCCTAATAATTGCTATGTAACTTTTGTACCAATTAGAATATACTGTTACATTAACGTTTTGCATCTTCTAGTACAACCCTTCAACTTGGATTTGGATTTCTGAAACAGTTTCCCCAAACTCCCATTAAGGCGCTCCACCATTTTGGAGGATATTATTTTGCTGACATTCAATTATTTTTTTAAATTCCTCCCTGACAATCATGACTTAAGTATTAGTTTTCACTATTTTTTTCTTTTCCTCATTCTTGTAACAAAAAGGCTTCTTATACCCTAATGAAGTTTGATTTAGACTTAACAAAATGTATGAGCCCATTGAGCATTATATATGAACACCATGGCTTATGCAGCAAATTGTGATTTTAAAATCTTGGCTTAGAGTTTTGTACCAATTCCAGTTCTAATGCTACTTGGTTATAGTTTTCTTTGACTCAGATATTTTTCCTGAGTGGTTTAGAGTTTTGTACCAATTCCAGTTTCTAATACTACTTTGTTATGGTTTTCTTTTGACTCAGGTATTTTCCCTGTTTTTAAGCACTAGAAGATAAGAGGTTCCATGTTTCCATCCTAGTTTAGTTTTGCGTAGACAGGATTCTGGATGGGAGGAAGACAAATATTTATTACAAGCAAGATACTGGGTGGGATATAACCTTTTATACAGTCAGAAATTAGCAGTTGATTAATGAATTGAAGAAATAATGAAGTTTGATAGTCTTGACAAATCAAGGGAATACATTGCATACGTTTGCCATGCAAAAGGACTTAGAAATTACAGAAAAATAGTGGTAATGGCTAGTTTAACATGATAAAGGATGCTATAAATCTTGTTCAATTAACTACTGGACCATTTTAAGATACCATTTTAAGACTTATCATTGTCAATGTAAAAAGGAGAGAGTTTTTAGAGTTTTTTCATTTTCTTTGATATCAGTGGCTAGTGCAAAGTTGTCATTGTAAAACTTAATTGTGAGTACAGGTAGTCTTCAACTTATGACCATTGGTTTAACAACAGCTGAAAGTTACTGTAGGCTTGACAAAATGACTTGCATTCCATTCTTGAAGCTGCTATTCTTGTACCACTCCCGTGATCACATGATTGCAATTTGGGCATTTGGCAATTTGCTTACATTTACTTAATGACCACATTGCTTAGCCATTGAAATTCAGGTCCCAATTGTGATCGTAAGTCAAAGACTACCTGCTGCAAAAGTCTGTCATAAAATTGGGATCATATTTAGGTCCCAGAGAAGTGCAGAAGATTGATAGTTGCAATACCAGTTTCCCCTCTGTAATGGGAATATAGAATTTTTGTTGCATTAGGATAGGAGTGTCAAACTCGATTTCATTGAGCGCCACATCAGGGTTGTGTTTGACCTTGGAGGGCTGGAATGGCCTTGGCCAGGGTGAGTGTGGCCAGCTCGATGTCACTTGTGTCAGTGCCTGTGGTGGCCTGAGTGCTCTGCCAGAGAAAATGGTCTCCCGAGCTTCGTTTTCAGCTGCGACAGCCTCCTGCAACCCCGTGCCAGCAAAAATGGAGCTTGGGAGGGCCATGTGCGGTCCTCCTGAGCTCTGTTTTTGCTGGCAGAGGCACCATGGGCCAGTCCTTCACTGTTTCTAGGGTGGCCCCATGGAGCAGATCCAGGGGTGAAATGCTACCATTTTGGCGTGGTTCGGATGTACCAGTAGCAGCGGCTGCCGGTGGTTCGGAGAACTGGTAGCGGCGACAGTGCAAAGCTCCACCCACCCACCCAGATGCTGCCATTTTCTTGTTTTAACCCTCTACGCATGCACAAAGCCTTCTGCGCATGCACAGAGGGTGAAAAAGTGTGCACTTCCGAACCAGTAGGAAAGGTAAGTAGATTTCACCGCTGGGCAGATCTAAGCACCCCGCAGGCCGGATCCAGCCCCCTGGCCTTTTGTTTGACACCCCTGCATTAGGACATTAGCAGTATGAGCCATGATGATGCATTGGTTAAAGTGCAGTGCTGCTGGCAACTTCTGCTGACTGCCGGCTGCCTGCAGTTTGGCAGTTCAAATCTCACCAGGCTCAAGGTTTACTCAGCCTTCCATCCTTCCGAGGTCAGTAAAATGAGGACCCAGTTTGTTGGGGGCAATATGCTGACTCTGTAAATCGCTTAGAGAGGGCTGTAAAGCACTGTAAAGTGGTATATAAGTCTAAGTGCTATTGCTATTATTTGAGGCCAGCTTATTGAAATACTAAATCAAAACAAACTCTCTTCATTTTCAGTGCATCAGGGTTTAATCAGAATATGTTCAAAACCACTGGTCTTTTCAATGGTAAGTTTACTGGGGTTTTGTGGAATTAAATGTGTATCTACAGAATTGGAAAAGTACTTATGTGCAATTTAGGGGCAATTATTCAATTATGAATTTCAACAATGTTCTCCCTTACCAGAAAATTTAAAATGTGGTGTACTAGTATGGTGGAATGACTTTGGGAGACTGGTTCTAGAGATGCTTCCTAGGAATAATCTGATAAGGGACAGCATGGTCCACAGCTGGATAATGGGTGGGGTAAAAGGCTTAGAAGAGACCCCCGTAACTTTTTACTGTAGTTCAGCCCAGTATTGCCACTGAGGAGTGCCACTGTATAGGGCAGCCAAAGAGGCAAAGAAGGAGCTGGAGATAGGTGAATAAGGAGTAGAAGCATCCCTATAGTTGTAACTGCAGACAGGCTGCAAATCCCCAAATGTTGATCATGTGACCATGGGGGTACTGCAGTGGCCATAATTTTTTATTTTGCTGCTGGTTCGCTCAGGGTGGCGCCGGGCGCACACACCTGCTTTGCGCCCACGCAGCAATAAAAAAATAGCTTCTGCGCATGCACAGAAGCAAAATCCAAGATGGCAGTGCCCATGGACTGGCACTGACAGAACTGGATCCATGACGTCATCGGCGGTTTACTAACGGTTCTAAAGAACCAATTAGAACCGGTAGGAACCCACATCTGCACTGAGCAAATAATCATAACTCAAGGGCTATTCATTTGCCTATATGTTAATGCAAACCTCTTGATTTCTGTTGCAAGAAACATAAAAATAGGAACATAAAAATATAGGAATCCCAGCAGAGGCATTAGGAATCATTCAGCACTTTTCAGTTAATTTGTATTGTACCAGTTATTTTTTTCCTGAGATGAAGGCATTTCGAAGAATATTTCAGTATGTCTTGGCAAAACGTTCCAGCTTATTTATTGTCATGGAGTCTAAGATTAAGTATTGAAAACTACATAATTTTACTTACAGTTACTTCAACATTGCAATGTCTTTCAGGATTTTTTTGGGAAGAATGTTTCCAAATCAGAAGAATCAAATTCGTCTGGAGAAGTAAGGACTGGGAAATGGAAAGTGCCTACATATAAGGATTACCTGGATCTCTTTAGAACCTTACTTAGCTGTGATACAATGAAGGTAAAGAAGAACTTTAATTCTTCTTCTTCAACAATAATTCATTGTTACGATTCATGATACAATTTCTCCTGGAAAAAACTATAAATAGTTTTGCCTCCTTGCGCGCTCTTCCTTTCACCTTCATCTTATAAGATTGTTCAAAGTTTTCTTTTTCCTCATGTCCAGTTCAATTTTTCTGAGGTCTCATATAGATGTTATGACCAAACTAGCTGGGATGAACACAAATGGCCTCTTCAGTGCTTTTGTAGGTGCAGTATATGCAGTTAAATCTTTCTTGAAACATTGGAATACAATGCCATAAATACATTTGACCAAAAAAGAGTTGTAGAGGTCCTAGTTTTGGGATTTCTATATACATATCACTTATTTTAAAATATCTGCGTTTTTCTGATAAATTGGCAAAAACCCAATAGTGTGTGCAATACAAGAGTTTTCTTTCTTTCCTTCTCTATTAAAGGACATCCTGTTGACAGATGAAGCCTGTTTAACTGAAAATTCACCACTACAGTCTCTAAATCGTCTGTTATATGATGAACTCATTAAATCTGTCATAAAAATAATTGATAAACTGGATCTTACAGTTCAGAAACAGAACATTAATGAAGAGAAGGTAGGACTTACCTTAAAAAATAAACTTTAGTATAGAAATATTCAGTCTCCCCCTCCCATATTATTGTTTTCAAGGTCCTTTATTCGGTTTTTGTTCTTATTTGAGAAGTTTGCAAGAATTTTATAATAGACATTTTGGCAAACTTGAAAATCAATTCTAAAACTGCTTCTGATACTCTCCCCCCACCTCCCCCCCCCCAGGATGGAAGTGAAGGAGATGCCCACCTGATAATTCCTACCACTGATCCAGCTGCAAATCTTCAGCCATCTAAGCCAAAAGACTATTCAGCCTTCATTAATTTAGTGGAATTTTGCAGGTATAATAGGACTAAAAAAAGCAACATATGTGCAAGATGCATCATTTAACATACTGTGCTTTTATCATTCTTACTAAAAAGCCATATCCTGGCAAAGCTTTCACAAATGTACTATTTACTCATTTAGGATTTTTTTAAAGTAATTGAAATAGTTGTGTTTGACTCTTTGGTTGATTGGGACATCCTAGGTGGGGGCTTATTGAGAATTGTTTTAATTGATCATTGGTCAGATTGCTCATCTGGCTTTCTAGTCCACTTGTTTTTGTTCTTATTTCCAAACGTATGCAGAGAGATCCTTCCAGACAAGCATATTAAATATTTTGAACCATGGATTTATTCATTTGGTTATGAACTGATTATACAGGCAACACATTTACCTTTTATTAGTGGATTTTATAAGCTGCTTTCCATTGCGATGAAAATTGCAAAGAAGACTAAATATTTTGTGGTGAGTAAGCCATTGCAGAAATGTATTTTTTGGGTGGAGTGGGGTCAAAGGATCACTTGATTTTGATTTGATTTGATTTGATTTGATTTATATACCGCCCTACTCCCAAAGGGACTCAGGGCGGTTCACAGCC
>JANHGD010004403.1:65441-81275 GCA_027560375.1 Imantodes cenchoa | reverse complement strand
ATTGGGTGGCAAGCCTAATATGCCAGAGGACAGAAATAAAATTCAAAATTATTCTGATTGACAAGTGAGCTCAGCGTAACATAAGGATATTTAAAAGAGACAACTTCAAAATTCTTACTTTAGGGAAACTGAAATTTTATGTACAAATAGATTAAGAGGAGGATTGTCATATAATCCACAATCCTTCTCATTCATTCTTCTATAGGAAGAATGGTCTGAAGGATGGGTACCATGATTGAATGATGCTTGATACAAGGCTTTATAAGTTTTTAAAAAAAGCTCAATGAACTAGTAACTTATGGGAACTAATAATTCCAATTTGCACTTTAGTTGGTCTGACCCCATTTTGAATATTGTGCCTGGACATCATTCTTATAAGGATGAATATAAAATGAAATCAATTCAGAAAATAGCAAGAATGTTATTGGTGATTAGAAACTCAGTCCTATCTAGAGACCCTATGGAAAACCATTACAGAATAACAGAGTTGGAAGGGATCTTGGAGGGTCTCTTGCTCGAGCAGGAAACCCTATATCCGTGATGGTGAACCTATGGCACACATGCCACAGGTGGCACACAGAGCCCGCTCTGAGGGCACGTGAGCCGTTGCCCCAGCTCCACTACACCGCGCATACATGTGCGCCTCCCACCGGCCAGCTGATTTTCAGGTCTCCGCTATGCACGTGTGGGGGCAGGGCACATGCAGGAGACACCCGTACGTGAGGGTCGCACACGCATGCGCGGGGAGTGGCACATCAACACTGTGGCCCATTTTTGGTCCCAGGAGGCTGCAGGGAGGTCTGCTAGGCCCAAAACAGGGTGCTGGGATGTGTGTGGTGCACATCCCCCCCATGGCCCAATTTTGGTCCCAGGAGGCTGCAGGGAAGCCTGCTAGGCGCCAGGATCATGCACACATGGAGGGGCAGGGGAGCACAGAAGCGGTCATGCTTGCATGTGTGGAGGGATTCAGGGGGCGCAGGGGGGTTGTACACGCATGCTTGGGGCATCACATGCACATTACATTATAGGTGCAAGTATGCATGCGGTCGCACGTGCATGTGCTTTCAGCACGCACTGACAAAAAGGTTAGCCATCACTGCCCTATATCATTTCAGACAAATGGTTGTCCTATCTCTTTTTAAAAACTTCCAGTGTTGGAGCACCCACAGCTTCTGGAGGCAAGTTGTTCCACTGATTAATTGTTCTAACTGTCAGGAAAATTCTTAGTTCTAGGTTGATTCTCTCCTTGATCAGTTCCCATCCACTGTTTCTTGTCCAGCCTTCAGGTGCTTTGAAAAATAGGTTGACCCCCTCTTTGTGGCAGCCCCTTAGATATTAGAACACTGCTATCATATCACCTCTAGTCCTTTTAATTAAAATAGACATGCCCAATTCCTGCAACCATTATTCATATGTTTTAGACTCCAGTCCCTTCATCATCTTTGTTGCTCTTCTCTGCATCCTTTCTAGAATCTCAAGATCTTTTTTATATCGTGGCAACACATATGGATGGTTTGACTTGATGATTTTAAGGCCAATTCCAAATGTATGATTCTAAATACTGGCAATTCTCCGACTGTTTCTACCCACACGATGGATTTGACAATATCAGCATGTTCTAGATCTCATCAATGACGCAGTGCCCTCTTATGGAAACCCCAAGCTTTTTCTGAAGTTTGCATGGCCCCAACTCTGTTGTCATTTAGGAAAGCCTTGAAGATATTATTTTTTCAGCAGTAGCTGGGGTAGGATATTGTCTGACTCAACTTGCTGTTGCTCTGATATTAGTTATTTATTGTTTTTCTCTCGGACTGTTGAGTTTTTGCTGCTGCTGTTGATCTGTTTCTTCATATTGTTAAAATGCCATGTGGAATTGCTTTAGTAATTAAGGTGGCCAACACACTGCTTGAATAAATAATAAAAATTTGGAAGAAGAGAAAAAGCTTCTTCATTTTACCAAGCAGTTCTGTCCCCTCATTGAGTTCCTACTTAATTCAAGAATTCATTCTGATTCAAAAATAGCAGCAAAATCAGAAGCTTAGTAGATGGTGTGAACAAGAATAAGGCCCCAGAAGCCTGCAGAAAGGTTAGAACCTCACTAATTACGGTACGCTGCATATCCACTAATTAGATTAAAGAGAGGTATCTGTTTCTGCCATTAATTAGATTAAAAGAAGTTGCTCAGAAAAAGTATTAAAATGCACACCTGCCAAATGGATTACTAAATCCTTGTGGAATGGGCAGCATATAAATGCCAATAAATTTAAGCTTAAATTCTCATTTAGCCACTGACTTCAAATTGACCAATCCAGCGCTTTGTTAGGAAAGTATCCCAACCTGCAAAATAAAATAAGCATTGGGCACCTTACATATCAATCCTGAAAGATTCAGGTATCTGATATTTAAATCAATCAAGTATCAAGAATCTTCACAAGAATCTTCTTTTATCACAGTCCCTCCCTCAAATGCTACTCTTTTTCTTTTATCACCTTTTTCTGAGTGCAGCCTCATTTATGCTTTTTAAATAATTATCTATGAATTATCTTTTCATTGCCTTTGAATTTAGGCACTGGTTGTCCTTAATGCCAATGTATTTGAAAGCTGTTACCAGACATCTTGGACCAAGTATAACCCATTAATTATTCTTTCTGTCTTTGCTTTATGATGGATCTAAGCAGAAGAATAAAGCAAGAATACGCTGCACTCCTTCCTATTTTTCTCCAGACCCAATCCCAAGTTGAATTTAGAGAGAGTGACTTGCTTAAAGTCAACTAATGAGTTTCTATGGCTGAGGATGCCTGGAAGCCTGGGTTTTCCCAGCCCTATCCCAACATGCACTTAAGGGTCTCCTTAAATTACCTAAATTTTATTTATAATTGGGAATAATTAAAATTTCTAATATGAACATTAAAAATAGCTCATAAAAATTCATCATACAAATCTTAGGCAAAAAGAGTAGTAAGTCCACCCATTTGGAAAGGGTCAAGGTTAGGAAAACTGTACAGTACTAAATTCTCCTGTAAGCAGTACAAGTAAAGGTTGTAATTCTTTTATAGTTGGTCTTCAATTCAGAATAACACACTAATGTCACTGAATTTAGTCACTTTTAGGCGACAGAACTATGCAAAACACCTCTGCTTTGTACCACAAAAACTGCAGCATCTTCTGTAAATCCTCTGTAACAAAGCATTCTTTTTTATTTAGAACTTGAAGAACTCTGACAGATAATAGCAACGGTTCCTTTTTGTTGCATTTCTTACAATAAGGTGGAACTTACAGTACGTGAATATTACACATGTTAATAACGTATTAGTGATTGGTATTTCTGACAGCTGCTATGAAAAATGAGACAGCCTGAACCAGAATTTGGGTCATAAGTCATGATGTTTGAAAGCAGAAGCACTCACATGACTGGACATGGTTTTATGATCACTTTTACAGTAGTCGTTAAGCAAATCACATGGTCATAATTGTGAACCAATTCTCCCAAATGGACATTTTTTTGCTGCAAACCAGCAAAAATCATTGCAAATTGTGATCACATGATTGTAGGACACTGCAACAAGTTGTAAATGTGAACCTGTTCCCAAGTGCCCAAAATTTGGCTATGTGACCACGGGGGAGGAGAGTGTGACATTTTTTATCAGCTGAGAGTAAAACACCCTTTCTGAGGTGATTGTAAGTCTCAACAGTCATTGAACGAGTGGCTCTAAGTCAAGTACATCTCATGGCAAGGGCTGGTGTCCCTTGGCTTGGAACTTTTAGGGTCTGACTTTAGACTGCAGGAAATAAGGCCATAAAAAACCTTACTTTAGGTATATTCAAAACTCTATTGCTCATTTTTATACACGCACAGAGTAACAGAAAAGCAAATGTGCGAATGACCACTAAATGAATGGTTTTAAATCCTGTATCTATACTTCTTTTGCAAAACATGGCCTCTTCAAGTCCTAATGCAATTTAACCTGTTTAGCATATTCTATTTTCTGACACTGGCAGGGAATAATGTCCACATGACATTTCAGATGATTAATTGAAAAATAACAGAATGAGTAAAGAAATACAAAAAACATCAACTTCTCAAGGATTGTCATGTTGGTTGAGAAATGCAGATGTTAAATTCTGCACTGGAGATCTTCCAGGTTGGGAAAGATTGATTTAGATTTCCAGGCTTTTATTTTCTAATCCTTCCCAGGCAAAGTTGCCTTTCCAGAGTAGACAAAATCATGTAAATAAGGACTGATGTCAGTTTTGCTTTCTGGATTCTTAATTTTGGTAATCTGTTAATTATACTTCTATTGTGCTGTGGAACTTTCGGAGCAAAATTACCTTACAATCAATGAGCTGTGGGAAGCTGTTAAAGTGAGACTTCTTCCAGGTGCTATCATGATGCCTGTAAGCTTCTGTTTTAAACTAAATTTATACTGAATTTATTGTTATTGTAGAGTCTTTTATTATTTACATATGCTAGAGATGTTTTAATTGCAGGCAGTCCTCGGCATAGACTGTTCGCTTAAAAGTTCAAAATTACAATTGGCTCAGAAAAAGTCACAACATTAATTGCACTGATTAAATTGTCTTAAAATGAAGCATCTCATTGATAAAATTAATTACTCCCATGTACGTGTACATACTCAAACCATTCTCTTTCACATGGATACTCAGAATACATACATATACACACACATGCATATCTCTCTCTTTCTCTTTCTCTCTCTCTCACTCTCTCTCTCTCTCTCATACACACACAAACACACACTGGCAGAAAGGGGGAGAAGGGGCATTTCTTCTGCGTCTTTGAGACTGAGGCATCTAAACAATGTATATGGAGTTCATTACTTTCCACCTATGAATTCTACATACAGTTTTTTCTACAGTTCTCACTCATTGCAGTTACACCCTCTTCCTTTCTAAAGTCTGTTGCCTTTTAAATAAGATTCACCTCTATTCTGTGAACAATAGCTAGCCCACTGCTAAGGCAATTAGGGGTAGAAATGCATGCCTTTCTTTGGGGAAAGTACAAGGATGACTCAAAATGGTCTGACCCATATACCGTTTTGCTAAAGGAGATTTTTACAAGACATCCAGGGGGGAAAAGAAAAGCTTTGCAGGGAACTGATTCAGTAGCCTATTTAATCACAAAAAGTTGTTGATGGTGGGATGCTTATGGTAGCAGGGAGGAAGGAATAATGTGAGTATATACAGTCAAAGCCTTCAGGTAGCATGGCTTTGTAAACCACTTCTTCTTGGCTAAAGATGATAAATAAGCATCTCAGCCAAATTTAGTATGAGGAATGCTCCTACATGGAATTCAACAGGGGACCCTGTCACAAAACAAACCCAAAGCAATCCTTGGCTGCACTCCCTGGTTAACTCAGGCAATATGTTTTAACTGTAAACAAACCACAGAAGTACAGCTTGCAATCCGCACCATCCAGTGGGAGGAGCTGACAAACTAGGAAAAATAGGCAAGCAATTCTTCTGCAGAGCCCTGGAACTCTGCTGCCTGTCAAATGGTATCTTTGCAGCAACCTGAAACACCTGATGTTATGCAAACTTTCCTCAGCTTGGGGAAAGAAATGTGCGACTCTTCTCTCTATAGTGAAAGTGAAACTATCATTAATTCAAAGGATCAGATTTAGATTTGCTTTCACTTACAGATTGAGCGATAAGGACTTAGAAGCTGATTTTAATTCAGTGTCCACAGCCAAATGAGTAAATTTCCATCATTTCATTTCAGAATAGGAAGAATTTAATGGGGAATTTATTTCAAATACTAAGCACTCTGCTGGATTTCACAGCTGCTCAAGAGAGGGGATAGTACCCACTTAGTTAGCAATGATCCATGTTACATGGGAAAACCATGTCAACTATGCAAAATTTCTTACATGACACAGGCATAAGAAAAGGTCTAAGAGGGCATGCTTTTTTTTTATCTGAGAGGTTCAGCTGTCATGACAAAATCTCCAGTGTGTGCTGTGGAAACAGAACACCAGTGAATAATGCAGGGGTGAGCAATCTATGCCGCCCTTTCAATTCCACCCCTCAAATTTCATTTTCTTATTGATTGGAAAAGATAAATACACAAAGCAGTAATCTAACACTAAATGGACTTTACACAATTTTAAAAGCTTAAGAGACCATGAGCCAAAATCTAGAAAATGTAGTGCGGGAAGTTTCTAATGTGTAATCTTCCATGGAACATTTTCTGTTTCTAAAGCATGTGAATAATAATCAACAGGTGCCAACTCCAAATTTAGTAATTTCAAAGCAATCTCTGGAAAAGGTATATATTATTAATATATTATTGATATTGGATTGGAAGTTAAAAATTGGAGAATATGCAGCAATGGCAAAATCAATAGCATAAAAACATAAGTTTAACCAAACTTAAGCAAGAATCACTTCTGCATATATTATGCAACAAGGCAAATTTAAGCATTTAGAATATGGTTTTAAGGGGGGAAGAACTAACCAAAGAACTGAAATCATAAAGATATGAAAAATTTAAATGTTTATAAATATTGTACAGTATATCAGTCAGTCATGGAGAAAATCTTGTCTATGTCAGAGGTGTCAAACTCGATTTCATCGAGGGCCACATCAGGGTTGTTTGACCTCGGGGGGGCCGGAGTTGGCCTGGCCAGGGTGGGTGTGGCCAGCTTGTCACTCATGTCAGGGGCGCCTGTGGTGGCCTAAGCACTCTGCCAGAGAAAACGGGCTCCCGAGCTCCGTTTCGCTGCGACAGCCTCCTGCAACCCTCTGACAGTGAAAATGGAACTCGCATGCGGCCCTCCCAAGCTCTGTTTTCGATAGCAGAGGCACAGTTGGCCAGTCCTTCACTGTTTCCAGGATGGCCCCGCGGGCCAGATCTAAGCACCCTGTGGGCTGGATCTGGTTCCCAGGCCTTGAGTTTGACAACCTTGGTCTATGTGGTTGCTAGGAATCAAAAACAACTTGATGGCATATAATCAATCAATCTCAGTTGGAGTACAAGAGGGAAGGTAGAAGTAAGAAAGAAGAAAACCTGCTAAAAACATTACAGATAAATATTTACCTGTAATGTTTTAGCAGGTTTTCTTCTTTCTTGCTAATTAGTGTTTCGAGATGTTTATTAATATGGAGTATATAAGATAAATATGAATGCCCTTAACTGAGACATTTTCAAATGCAAATTACTCTATGCCGTTTATTTATTTATTACATTTGTATCTTGCTGCAATCAATTTGACTCTCAGCAACTTCTATGATAGGTATTATTTTAATTGCACAGGAAATTGCTCCAAACCATGTTTCATCTGCACTTAAGAAATCAGTCTTGTATACTTGACAAAAAGCAATTCTGAGTTTGCATCTATATAATTTGTGATATGACCTAAATAAAATATGTAATAATCAGAGCTATTCTAACTTTCAAAACTAAATTGTCAAAAATAAATGCATTACAATGTATAATAATAAGATTATTCTTTGGACGGCCTGAAGTATGATCTTAATAGATAAAAAGACCTAAAAATAATAAAGGTGGAAATACTCATTGTGACATTGGGTATAGATTTATAAATGTATCTTTCTGATTTGGAGGATGCCAAATATTGCATATTGGATTATTCAAGAACAGTGCCATATAATTTGGAAGCAGATTGTCATATTAAAACTTCTCTGTATATAAAACATGCACATTATTTTTCCATGCAACTACGTTGCCAAATTTAAGATGCATGGATTTTAACTTCTAGACAGACCTCTCTAGGTGTTTAATATGATCACTGCTGACAATTTTGGGAGTTCAAGTCCACAATCTGGAAATTGCCACTGTTTAGCTACAGTATTCTGTTTTAGCAGGTTTTCTTCTTTCTTGCTAATTAGTGTTTCGAGATGTTTCGATCACCTAAACAGACCACTTGCATAGAAATTGTGTAGAACACATGCAGTAGGGAAGGCAATGGATGGCGTGAACATGTCACCGAAATGGAATTTTTCAGTCCCCCTGATTTTCCTTTGCAGACTTAAGAGTATTAAGCACAATAGATATGCTACATTTATTGGAGGCTCATTATACCGATAGATAGTTCTTGACTTACGATCATTTGTTTAGTGACTGTTCGAAATTACAATGGCACTTTGTAGTGCCTTAGGACTGGATTTGTAGTGACTTAGGACTGGATTTTACACTTGGAACTGTTACGACATCCCATGATCACATGAGCAAAATTCAGGCATTTGACAACTGGCACATACAGGTAAGTCCTCGACTTACAACCACAATGGAACCCAACATTTCTGTTAAATGAGACTTGGTTAAGTGACTCACTTAAATGGGGAAAAGCACTCTTCCCCTTTTTATGACATTGCTTGTTGCAGTTGTGAAGAGAATCACTGCAATTGTTAAGCTAGTAACCCGTTTGTTGAGTGAATCTGGCTTCCCCACTGACTTTGCTTGTCAGAAGGCTGCAAAAGATGGTCACATGACCTTGGACCAATGGTGGTAAGCACGAACCAGTTGCCAAGCCTCTGAATTGTGATCGCGGGATCATGGGGATGCCACATAGATTGTAACTCTGAAAAATGGTCAAAAGTCACTTTCTTCAGGGCCACTGTAACTTTGAGCGGTCACTAAATGAAGTGTTGTAAGTCAAGGACTACCTGTATTTATGACAGGTGCACTCTCCCAGGATTATGTGATCACCATCTGTGACCTCCCCAGCTAGCTTCTAATAAGCGAAGTCAAGGGGAGAAGCCAGATTCGCTTAATGACTATGATTCATTTAACAAATGTAGTGATTTGCTTAACAACTGAGGTTATAAAGGTCATAAAGTAGGGCACAATTCACTTAACAGCTGCCTTGCTTAACAACATAAATTTTGGGCTCAAATGTGGTCATAAGTCAAGGAGTATCTGTATTGTACTTTCTGTTTAAAGACTGTGTTAGTTGCTGTTCACAATATCTGTCATGTCACTTTAGGAAGCTGACTAAATATTAAAAGGAAGGACTGAGAGGGTGGATAGGATCTGTGGGCTGTGCCCCCCTACATTGAATTAAAGAGTAAATTCAGATAGTGAGTAAGCCTTCAAAAATGTTCCATATCAAAATTTACGTTTATGCAATTAGTGCACTTATTAAAGAATGTGCAATCCTCAACCATCAAACAATAGCATTTTTCTTGGCAAAAATATCGAAATGATATTTCCATTTCCCCATTGGATTTCCTCCCCCCACTCCCTAGAAAAACCAGCAGCCTCAGTCGGCAGCAGGAACCGAGGCCCCCTTGTGCCGCGGTGCCTCTACCCCGAGCCCTGTCAGATGGAAAGCGGGGGAGGATATAACACTCATGGTACAGGATGTCAGAGAAATTGCCAGATCAGAAGGATAACTGTCACTAGAAGTAGATGGAGCTATGATCCAAGACACTGACCACACGTCCTGTCAGGTGCAAGGACTGAGTCAAAAGCAGGCCACGGAGACAGGCAGAATTTACATTAAAACAGACTCAGTCCTCATTGGCTGATGGACAAGGTCAACCTATCCTGGATGATAGCTCCACCTACTACGGAGAAAGCTGTCTTGATGTCTTCTCATCCAAAGTCCAAGAAGGTCCAATACTGCTTAGCTTTTTCAGACCTGCCCGAGTTGGCCAGGTGCTACCGCCAAGCCACAGATCAAGTTCAGCAAGGTATTTACTCTGAAGGAAGTGCAAGATTGAAATACTGAAACCATACATGAAGCTCCTCGTTGCTTCTGACAGTCCAGACAACTCATTTAAAAAAAAAACACCATTAAAACACATTAAATTGAACCAGGAAGGTTCAGTTTTAATGGTTTATTTCAATCCCTTGGTTTCAAACACACCTAAGCCACATTCCCTAAAAAGGTTTACAACAATGGAACCGATTCAAGTTGTGTCACATTCTTGAGGCATAGCAATTATTAGTAATGCCTCAAACACCTAGCCATCTTTTCATCATAGCAGCACAGCTGTGATATACCAGTAGTGAGACCAGCTTTTGCTGGTTATGCTTATGCCACTAAGCACTACGGCAATTATTTTCCATGACCAAAAGGCTCTCTCATTCTGTACTGACATATCTAATCTACCACTAGCCTTGAATAGTGTCATGAAAGCATTAGAGGTCTGCTGAAACAATAATAATTAAAATTAATGCCGGAGATGAGACGTAAGCATAGAGGATTGTATAGAATCTTAAGGCTTTATTATACAGACATATACTCTGCCCGTAACAGAGGGAATAGGAAAAGTCTCATTAGATATCGATGCTTCCAAATGCTGATGGAAAATAGAAATACAGAAAGTTATATGGAATAGCCTGCTTTTTTCGCTGTGCAGGCTTAACAGCAGCTCAACTACAGCATTTTCCAAACTTAGATTTCTTCTGCTATTGTTACTTGGCAAGAATGATAACCAACTTGGTGACCCAAGAGAATATACACATTATCTCTCAATATCCCTATGGACAGCTTCAAGTGTTACAATTTGCTGGAACAGAATCTAATACCATTTCCTCTTTAGCAATGTGATAATCCATGTTCTCTAAAAACCATCGTCATCCCAAATCAGCTCATAGACTTTTCTGACGGCTCTCTTTGCCATTAACAGGTAAAAAACAATCTGCTTCCTTTTTCCTCAATCAAGATTTGCCTGATTAATGTTTATTGCTTGCCAGATATAGTATTTAGTTCATATTTCTACTTCTGTATATCTCTGTACGAAGTAATAGATTGAAATCTAACTATCTGGGCCCACTGGTGTTTCAATTCATTTCTCAAATGATTTCTTCTTTTATTTTTAATCTTTTTGCATGATGATGATTTATATAAAATAACCAAGGCTGAATTATTGCTTATGCACACAAGCACTTGATGCAGTGGTGAAATGTTTGTTTTTTTTTAACTACCGGTTCTGTGGGCGTGACTCAGTGGGCATGGTGTGGCTTGGTGGGCGTGGCAGGGGAAGGATACTGCAAAATCCCCATTCCGTCCCCACTCTGGGGCCAGCCAGAGGTGGTATTTGCCGGTTCTCCGAACTACTCAAAATTTCCGCCACTGGTTCTCCAGAACCTGTCAGATTTCACCCCTGACTTGATGTTTCTGAATTCAAAATACTGCAAAGTTCATTATCCTCATTTGTTGTACAAATTATTTATCAATGTGGATAGGGACTTTGAATGATAAAGAATTTGTATTGCTTGCCCGAAACTTCCCTTCATTATCCTGTCTATGTCTTTCCTTGTATGTCTCACATCACTATCTAGCAGTCCTTATGTCTCTTAACTATTGCCTGATTCTATTCAAATAATTCAAATTCTTGGGAAATTTATTTATTTATTTGCATTTATAGGCCGCCCTCTCCCGAAGGACTCAGGGCGGCGTAAATACAGTAATACAGTATCACAAGGTACTATTGCTTAAAATATATCATGGCCAACCTAAAATGTTCCTGAAAATATTACATAATTTGACCATATTAGTCAGTCACCATAATAAGGAACTGAACTAGGTAACTAGCGAAATGTTTCAAACCAACAAAAGTCCAGTTGCCTTGACTCAATTTACAGACAACTCCACCTGGATGACTGCGAATCTTCATCAACATGTTTCATCTTTTACTTTCGAGATTGCAGATCTCAGATCAGATCTCAGATAGTTCTCAGATGTGAAGGAAGGAAACATTATTTTTCAGTTTATACCATCTCTATGGAATACCTTGAGACACAAAGAAATTTTGTGGTACCTATTTTAGAATGGCTACCAATTTATTAATTTTTTTTAGAAAGCATCTAGTTCCTTTGACATCACTGAGTTCTTGTACTGTCTACGTGCTGTGGTATTGACTATATAATTTTGTTAGATGGTGTGACAACTGCTACAAGTTTGCGTGGGATTGAGAGTATATAAATGTTACAATAAACAAATATACTGTGTTTGTTACATTATAATAATTTTAGACCATCAATATCTGATGTTTTAATACATAACTTATTATTTCTAAATTTATTAACCCAGACCTTTAAAAAACTTTTAAGCATTAAGTCCCATCGCATAAAAAAAATCCCAATAGCACATTTAGAATTTATTTTGGAACTTTAATATATTTTACCTCTCTTTAAGAAATTTATCTCATTCAATTCTGCACATTTGATAAGTGCTCCCTGCATTATTTCACGCAGGTCATAAAGCAAAATGCTGAGGAGGTCCAAGCCTTTAAGATCACAACCTGAATACCCCGCTTAACATCTTATTCCATTTTAAATAGGAGCCGCTGATCAGCACTCTTTTGCGTATGATTAATACAGTTGTGAATCCACTGAATAGACATGCCACACTACACAATCCTGCTAACCAGATATTATAGGATTCTTGATAGAACCTAGATTTATATTATAACGCACAGAATTTGCACAATCTGCAAAGGAGGCGCTACCCACGGGTTCTGCACAGTTAAACTGCCAAGACTTGTTCCTGACAAACACATGTTGACATCTCATAATCATTGCATGTATTCTAAGTGCTTAAAAATCACCTTGTAATTTATTTTTTAAAACATTTATAAAGCTACCAGGTCTGGGAGGCTTCCAATCAGTGATCTCCTTCCCATATATCAATAGGAAGCTGTTGTTTTCTAGTTTCTCCTTTTTGTGAAATATACAAAGTTTGCTGTCTTTTAAATCTTTCCTGTTTCACCTAAGCTCCAGGATTCCTCCTCAAAGGTAACAGTGGTTCCACTATATTAACAGTGTTCCTAAGAACCTTAGTATGCAATTTATCTGGCCTAGAGTTATCTAAATTTATTCAAGGTCAGTTTGTATCCTCTGCTTCTAATCAAGCCCAAGTTGAAATCTTGCTTTTGACTGCCCACGTATTTTCAGTGTTAAAGAAAACTAAACCAACGTAGTTCTATTTTTCTTCATTAATCTGTATCGTGTTGCTGTCTTCATTCAGTAGCTAATAAAGTCCCCCCTCCTCTCTTTTATTTTGAACATATTTGGAAAAGTCTATTTTGTTGTTCTTTGCCTCCTCGGTCAACCTTAGTTCATTGTGAGTTTTAGCCTTTCTGACATCATCTCAGGCTATTTTTGTGTGTGCCTACTTGATTACGTGTCCCTCTTTCCGTCTCCTTTATGTGACTAACCCCCCTCCCAGAACTTCACTGAGCTTTGTGTGCAGCTATATTGGATTCTTTTGCAATTTCCCATTTTCTTTCCTTTTTGGAACTGTTTAGAGTTATGCTTTTAGCACAGTATATACTATTTAGGAAGTTTAGTCAAAGGGCTCTTTTCCCCATGTATTTACCATTGTTCTGAGTTTATTAAATGTGATCCCTTGAAGTCCAGATAATGAATTGAGTCCATGTTCAAAAACAAGAACTTCAATATTAGATGGGCATTTAATCCCTGCTCCTTCCTAATTCTAATAAATCTTTTCTATGGGATGGGATCAACACTCTTTTCTACACGCTTATAAGAAGAAGAAAAAACTCTCAACAAAACAGATCAGGATTTTTTTTTTTTAAGGATCACACTTGGCAGTTTGTCTCCCAGCAAATGCACTGTATCTATACAAATAATCCCAAATCTGCTGACTGATGCTGAGGTACATTTTCAACATGTTACTAAAATATTTGGACGGGTAATTTCTGTTGAGAATGCCATGGAAGTCAAGCCTTCAGGAGGATATGGTGGCTTGTCCATACCTGTAGTGCAAGAGTCTCAAACCCACATACCACATAGAGCTGTCCAAATAATTTCCTATAACCAGCAAAAATACTTTGTGAAGCTAGGGATATTGCCAAGCGAAGCTATGGCACTGAATGCAATGTGCTCTCAAAAAGAAGCAGTCTGACAGCAACATCTAGGCCTGAGTAAGCAGGTCTCCCAGTAAAAGTGAGGCTTTATTAACTGGGCTACACAGCCATTGCTTTGGGGCCACTGCAGAGCATAGTTATTCTCAGGCACCCACCACCTGCTCTTGCGCTCCGTGGCAGGTACTATTTCTCAGGTAACCCAAAACTCTCCAGCACCTACTGGAAGTAGAAATGATTCTTTAGAATCTTGGCTTAGAATTATAAGGCAGGCTATATTTTATATTTCTCGCTGCCATGGCTGGGTTTAATACTTGATTGTTAACCATATTGAGCAATTTGATTTCAATTCAAAAGCGAGATATGCAGGACTTTGTACAATCAATAGAAATCATTCTATTCAATTCTCTAAAACTATACTGCTTTAGAAACTTTAAAAACTACCCATGTGCCATCCAAGAGAGACAACATGTACCATTATGGAAGGGGACATTTTATTAATTTGATTTCTCAGGGCCGCAAGTGGTATGTTAGGTGGCAATGTGAGGTCAAACAAATTTGGGGGAGTTTTTAGAAGTCAAAATGGGTGCACTGACTCACCAAGGTTTAATGCACCCCCCTTGACTTTTATCTTTAACTTTATATGTGCTGAACACAGGGGGATTTCTCATATGCATATATAATTTGAGGTTAGGCCAAAGCTGTTTATACAACCAATATCTTATTTTTAATTGCTTGGGGTGGGTGAGTTCATGTACTAATATGCTTTTTTTTTGCCAAATAACCTATCTTGACATAATTTTTAATAGTTCTAGGCTTGGCATTAGGTGGAAGCTTATATAAACATTGGATCCATACTTAATTTATCAATTAATCTTTTACAATCTTTTATGTAAGTATATAATTAGGAATTAAGTTTAACAAGAAGTTCTCCCTAAAGAGAATATTCTTTGGAAATAGTTACTTTCTCACAGTTTTCCTAGTTTTAAATATGAAATTCAACCCAAACATTTTTTTGGGGTGGTGGTGGTATTCTTTGCTCAAGGGATAATTGCATTTATTCTTTCCTACTAATAATAGGCCTAAACATTTTAGCTGACCTTGCTTGCTTTATATTTTGGATGCCAGAATAATAACCTTCCAATGAAATCTCTTGTAAGGTTAATATGAAACAAGCCCTTCTGCACTCAGTGCAGATTATTTTGCAAGGTGTATATTGGACTATGACCTTAATTCCAAATTTCATGCTGCAAATCCACTGAGTGACAACCTCCAGCTTTGGTTTCAGAACCAGAAGATGATTAGAAGCTGAGCTCTAGTTAAAGCACATGGAAGTTTTTGACGGTGCATTGCTTAGATCAGAGGTCTCCAACCTTGGCAACTTGTGGAGACTTGTGGACTTCCAATTCCCAGAATTCCTGAGGACTTCCTGAGGAATTCTGGGAGTTGAAGTCCACAAGTCTTAAAGTTGTCAATGTTGGAGACCTCTAGCCTAGATAACCAGTAGCATGTTTCCTTCCTGGAGCTAGATGGAGTTGGCTTGGGCATTTTGCAATTCAGATAATTCAAGCTGATGCATGCCTTTTTATCTTGGAGCTAGAAAAAAGATCATCCTCATTTCTAAGCTAAGCCTTCTGAAGCACAATGTAACTGCAAGATGCTTACAGGTCTCCTCTCCAACTCCAAGTGACCCTTTATTGAACAAAGAAGCAACAGTATTTCCATTTCTCATCAGTGCGTTTTAAATGTATTCTAAAAATGAGTTTTAAATGACTTGAAACCTATACTGTATGTTGCTAAACATTTCATCAAGGTATTATTTTTCCTGATGTCAGTCATGAATCCACCATACTTAACATTTTTCTTTCTCTTATGACCAGCTCTGACAACATTCTCTTGACCAACCAGATTTCAAATTTTATACTGATGGTACTCAAAAACATTTATCGTATTTTTCAGAGTATAAGATGCACCTTTTTACCCCCAAAAAGAGGGTGAAAACTTGGGTGCATCTTA
>JANHGD010004403.1:23998-34617 GCA_027560375.1 Imantodes cenchoa | reverse complement strand
AATTCCTTGTGTGTCCAATCACACTTGGCCAATAAAGAATTCTACTCTACATATGAGGTGCAAATCTGAATCTTATCATGACTCAAGGAGCATTATGCTAGAGCCGCTACAGTGAATACTCAAACCCTATTAATGCCTATTGCTGAGTTCTGCTTCATCTACACTACTACTTTGCTTCCTGAAGCCAGGAGGAACCATAATGTCATAAAGCTTGTGCTCCTGCATTTGTGCCGTTGTTTACCTGGAACAGATCTAGGTTGTGTTGCTGTCATACAGCTTTAACACACAACAGTTTAAGGGCTGTGATTCTTTTAGCTGAAATTCCAGGGATATTTTTCATGACAATTGAGCCTCCAACTGGCTTACACAACACTCTTGTTATTCCACACATTGCAATTTTTCGGTTATTGGTCAACTGTTCATCTTTCTGTAGGTGCCCACAAAAAAATTAGCAGGACTTTTAGGCTGCCATCTAGCGGTCCTGTGAATTTATAAAGTTGCTGGATAACCTTTTTTAGAGCTGAAATTTGAGAAAGGGATTAACAGTATATGTGGGGCATGGAGCTAAAAACTATTATTTATATATTGAGTTTCTAGGTCACCCAGTTTCAAAGAGATTCTAGGCAACTTCACCAGGTATACAAAAACATACAAAAAAGAAACAATATGCAAGGGACCACATGATCTCCAACCACATCATTCCCAACTCTAGGGGGGGGTGCTATACTCTATCCCAGGGGTCTGCAGCCTGCGGCTCCGGAGCCGCATGCAGCTCTTTGGGCCCTCTGCTGTGGCTCCCTGTTGGATGATCCCATTACCGACTGGCCCTGCCACTCGCCCTCCTCTTCCACTCACTAGGCTAGGGGGTCATGTGACTGGGAGTGAGTGCGTGATATCGAGTTGGCCACATCCACCTAGGTTTTGTGGCTCCCAATGTTTTCTTTTCTGTGGGAAATGGGTCCAAATGGCTCTTTGAGTGTTTAAGGTTGCAGACTCCTGCTCTATCCAAAATCTAAGGGGGAGGGGAAAGAAACAATTTTTTTCCGGAATGGAACACCTGAAGTTCTCATCATTGTGCATCAGCTGTGGGTGGACAATTAGGTGCAAACTGTGGTATACACAATCCTCTAGAAACACTTAGCATGGACTCTCCTTGCGCTATGGAAAGGAAACTGTATGGATTTATATGGCAATAAAACCATATGGATTTACCCATGCATGTTTTTTAAATGTATCAAAAACCAACTCCACTTTTATATGAAAACCAACTGTATCTGCAATGAAATTTAGATAAAAGCATGCTAGAGTTATCCATACTCAGATATTTTCTGGTATTTTTTTTCTCATAAAAGGTATTTTTCCTCCCAAAATTGCGGGCCAGCTTCAATGGATGCATTGCCAGAACATGCTAAACTAGAAATACAATTTGTGTGTCATTCAGACCAGAGGCTTTTTATTTAACATTCAGTTAGATAAACAATTCATATTATTTGGTCTTCTTATGATACTAGACTTGATAGGGAAGAATATTCTGGAATTAATATTTTATGTTGCCTCAAAACACAACATCAGGAGGTGAAAATGGCTCCCACGTAGGCCCTTGCAATCAATCACACTATTTCTCCCACACATTTGAAAATCTCTGCCATCTCATCTATTGACTCCCTCTTTTAATGAACCTTTGCAGAATATATTTATTTACTCCTGCCCTTAGATAGTGTATCACAGACGTCTTCCAACTTGGCAACTTTAAGACTTGTGGATCCTTGGTATATAATTTAATTAAACAACAAAAGCTAATTTTCAGCCATGTAGGGATGGATATGATTACTAACTAAGATGATGGGCCTTCGATCAGCAGACCGATGGATGACCTATTTACTCATAGTTTGTACAAAATTAGCTTTGATATGCTGAATAAACATATTCATGTAGATAGGCAGTAAGGGGGTGATTGATGGAGGGAAGCAACTCTGACTTTTTCACTGTAGCAATTTTATCTCTCATCCATTCTAGAAAAACTGTAAATGGAAGTTTTAAAGGTTTTACCAAATGAGGTGGACAACCCCTATGTCCTACCATACCATTTTTCTCAATAGATTCTCTCCACTCCCAATAATTTTCTCCAAATATTTAAGCTGGGCTTGAGAATTTTAGGGGAAGTAAAGGATTTAAAATAATCAGAGTGGCAATTACAGTACAAAATCTAGCAGTGGAGAAAGGGATCTGTATTTCCCTTCTGCCTGCATGCTCCTACCACTCCTCCATCAACATTACAAGGTAAAAATTAGGATCAGTACTCATTAGCCATTTATCACATCAAGTCATAAAATACTTCTTTATTGAATACATAGGTATAAGTTCAAGATGGTGTATGTGGTGGTTCCTCTTAATTTTATCTCCACAGTCACAGTCCTTAAGATAGTTCAGCGTAGTGTCTCCCAGGGAACTCTGTAAAGAAGGGACTTTAACCTCTCCTTAGTCCAGGGGTGTCAAACCCTTGGGCCACGGTCCAGATACGTCATGTGCTGGCCACGCCCATCCCTGGTTTAGCAAAGGGGGGGGGAATTCCCGATATGTCACGATAAGACGACATGAGTTTGACACCTCCAGCCGTAGTCCATATCTACTCTAACATCACTTACAAAAGGACACAATTGCCTTGCCTAATGCCAGTTTCTTTCCCCGTAACTAGCCCCATCTCCCTATTATAGATTGCTCTTAGGTTTGTGTAGGAATTTTTAAAAATAAACGCTCCCTTTTCCTAAAAAGCCTAATTTCTCCTGCTTTTAAATTTTGCCTAAACCTGTCTTGGCCTTTGCCTGACTGCTTCCAGTGCACCCCTCAGCATCTCTGCTACAAAAGGAGAAGGCATCCTAATCATGCCAGTCAAGCTATTTTACCTGCTTTAGAAATTTGTCTTCATGACTCACTTCTTTCATTTTCTGGTTGACTCACTCCTTTTGTGATTGTGATTGTGATTTGTGATTGTGACTGTGACTCACTCCTTTTGTGATTGTAACAGATAGATTACATCTATCTCTCCAAGAAATGAATATAAATCACCATTGGATTTTGTCAGGGGTTGGTTCCACTTATTTTTGCCACCGGTTCGCATGGCGATGTTTTGCGTGTGTGCGTGCACGCTCCACGCGCACGTGTGTCCCCTTGTGCAATTTTGGTTTCATGCATGCTCAGTAGCTGGAATTGGTCCGAAACACAGTTGAGGAGCTGATCAGCTGTGCTTCAGGCGAAGAAATAAAGGTCAGTATTAACCCAGGGGCAGGCGGAAGGGCCCTTTTTCAAGCAGCGAAAGAGGAGAAGCCAACCAAACAGGGAAAATTTTTCAATATTTTTTTTTTAAAAGATGGCGGCGCCCAAGGACCGCCACCAACCAAGTCGGATCCGTGATGTCACCAGCAGGTCGCTACCAGTTCGGGAGATCCGGTCCGAACCAGGAGGAACCCACTCCTGGACTTTGTGCTATTTTAAAGGAAGAAATCTTGTCCTTACATCCTCATGAGTAAACTGTCTTCCCAAGCAGCTGCATATCTAGTACTTCAGGTTTTCTTTTGAACAGATTCACCTTTCCCCCTTTAACCTGATCTCCTGGTAGGATCTTTCTATTAAAACTATTGAGCCCTCCCACTGCCTCAAGTTGGTAATCCCTTGTGAGGTATGGCTGAAGAGTAATTCTGGATTCTGTGAAATACAATTAAATATAATCACCAAGACATACCCTCTGCCTTGCCCACTTCTTAAATACCACACTCCTTCTCAAAGTGGTGTCTTTTAGTGCAATTCCAATTAAGCTGCTTTAAACACTTCACATCTAATGAGGTTCTTAAGCACTTCAGGTTACCTTTGGTTCTAAAGCTTTAAAGCTAAAGGTGTTTATAAAGACAACCGGTTTTTGAAGGTGCTTTTGTACCCCACAGAAAACATCACAGCTATAGACATCTGCAATTGTTAGAAAAGAGCATCTGTTGGTCCTCAAACAACATGCTTCCTAGGACTTTTTTCTTGAATTAATTCACAATATTTTTGCAAATAAAAATGATCGTTTTTTGAAAAATACTCTTCTACATTTGATTTTTCAGAACTTTCTGTCATCTCATCTGGAGAACTGTTGACAGGGATGTAGGTAAAACAAAGTAAACAAATAAATGAGCTTTACTGGTGTAATGTATCCAGACCTGAAACAGCAATAATTTGAATTATACTTTCATGCAACAGAAAGGCTGCTTGGACAGAGTTGCATGGCATAATTCATAAATTACAATATGTATAACACCGGTTCTCACTGGCTTGTAAACTTTCAAAGGTAACAAACTTCTGAGTAATACAGAAAATGAGTGTTAGTTGCTCAGCCATAAAAATATTTTCTTGGTACACTCTGGCTGATAGCTTTCTTCTGTGTTTTCATTCAGTAAGAAGGGATTATAATTATAAATATACCACATTTTTATCTTAATTAAACCAATAAATATGGATAGATATATATATATCTTGCTTGGCTTAATAAAAAAGTTTCGTAGATACTTTTCTTGATTAAACTATATTGCATTTTGAAAGTTTTATTAAACTGCGATATTATGGATGCAATGGACAGAGTTCAAAAGACTAGCATTGAAATCATACAGCCATGAAACTAGGGAGGATGTACAAGTAAGATTCTGTCCTATAATAGAAATGCTGTTTTGTTTCTTAGCCAAATTAATTCAATGTTTCCATTCCAAGGAATTGACTGGGGAAATCAGATGCTGGTACATCACCTTGCTGAGAGCAGTGAGTGAGGACAGCTTGTAACATAGTTGTATGCGGTAGGTTTTTCAGTGCTGGAAAGTAACAAAAGGCTAACAAAAAATTGCAGCACATAAAGCTTAAAATATGTAGTCTGTTGAATTTGGCATTGGTAGACAAAAGAAATATCTCCCTGCATCAGAAGCCCTCTATCCCTGGAAAGAAAATGCAATTTTAGAAGTACCACTGCATTGTTACCTTGTGGCTGAAGGAGAGATCTGTGACTTACTAAATGAGATTCTTGGCTTGCCTCAGATTTTGCTTCAGGGATCTGATCACAACAGAGTTTGGTTGCTCACTATAGGACCTTCCAACAATTTAAATGAGCTTAGCTTATAAAATATATATAGGCACTGTAATCTGATTAACTTGTACATGTTTGACACACCATACAGATAAAAGATTAGTTATTTGTTATATAGTAGTATGTTCCTATGTCTCAGTTTAACCAGGAGGAAGATACAGATTTTCCCCCTATCTCATGAGTACCTTTGTTTCCATTGGAAAGTGAGAAAATGAGAAAGTGAAAGAGTTGTAACTTGGAGTAATAGTTAAAATGGAATTTGGTGCCTGTCTGGACAGTCCTGGACAGTATTCTGTCCTGGATTCACATATTGTGCTAGCTATGGCTTGTTCAACCATGGTTTATAAATTACCTAAAACTGGGTGGAATAATACATCACACTAATAATCAACAAGCCACACTATGATTTAATATGTGTGGACTCTGCTTAGCGAGGGAAGATTTTGGATTTTGATCCTCCTTACCCAGTACTACTCTAATTTTTGCATAGAAATCCGCGGGCTCCATTCACCTCCATAGGGAGGCAAGGAGGTGAAATTATTTGGCAGAAATAAAACTATTGTCCATTTCTCAAGTGAAATGTGACTGTCAAAGTAAAGAGTGCTTTGCATACTTCAAAGTATTTTAGTGAGTGATAAGATCTGCTTATTTTAAGCCTGTGTGAAATTAGCCAGTGTTAAGCCAACATGAACTATATCTGTTGAGGCAGAAAATTGATTAATGGAAAAGGAGCTCTGCTGCATGGGACCAACCCTACTTTTTGTTACGTAATGACTAATTGCATGCATGTGGGAAGCTTACAAGTAGACTACTGTTGCTTCATAGAAGCCGATGTTTAAGACATGCTCTCTCCTTAATACATGATATAAGAGGAATCAGGGATTCATTCCATTATTCCCACAAAGAGCTATACTTATATGAGACAGCATTAAGTACATTTTTTCTACTGGGACGAAAAGGCATTTTCAGAAGCAGTAGGAGTTATTGCTATAATGCTGTATTGTCCCAGCCTCCAGCAGCACTGCCTCAAAAGAAAAAGCCACCAGGAGGGCACTCAGTTGAGGAAGACTGGTTTTAGCCCCATTTTCCCAGCCTTTTCCCAACATCCTTAACAATAAATGTAAAATAAAAAAATTAAAAGTATGAGTTACAGTATTATTTCAGGTCACTGAAGTCTTTTAAACGCAGCATGTCTATTTCCTATTGTATATAAGAATACATACTCAGATGCCATTCACTGATCCATAAACAAGAGAAGAGTAATTAAATTTGATGGCTTTTTAAGTTGAAAGATGTACTGTGTCTCAAATTTTTCTTGACTGAAATTAGAAATAGCTTTACTCTTGCTTTTTCCTAGATATACAATTTCCCCAAATAGTTAATAGATGGCTTGCAGGAAAAAAATAGCTAATAGCTTGTCAACCTTAGGTGATAAATACAATGTACAAAAGGCACTAGATATTAGCCAGAGAGAAAAGACAAGACAGTAGCAGACAAAAAACTTCCAAACAGATGTCAGTTCCTGTAAATGATTTTGAAATGCAGTTGTTAATTCTTTAACAATAAACTAAATAATATTTTTGGAAGTGCTTTGTGCAGTTTGGCCTTGTCCACCAAGTGCATATTTCTCAGAAAAATGCTTATTTTGACTATTTGAAGAAAACACAAATAATATGCTATCTCTTGTGTTCAGCTTCAGAACTGATTATTGTTTTCAGTTTACAGAATTCAAAGAATACAACCAGTGTACCAAAATGGAAAGATATAAATCCAGAACGCCCCAAAATACAAGAACCAGTTTTGTAATTATATTATAAAGCTTAGTGCTTTCTTGAACTGATATCAATTTCAAGTTTTAGAAGCAGAGATCCTAAGATCTATATGGAAGTTAGTTCTACTGGAATTGTTAATTTAATATAAACAAATGGGAAATGAATGTTTACATGTTTGAGTCCAAAATGTTATGTCTCCTAGAAGGCATAATGTTCCTGCCTAAACAACACATACTAACCAAGTGCTTCATTACCAAAGTAACACCCCAACCACCTATAAAAGGAGTTAAGAATATAAGAATATTATTCAGGTGAGTACAAAGGCACTGCAGCAATCCAGAACACCAGAAAAAGGAAACAAACCTATACAAACATCTAACAAAATGAATGCCCACACATCTTTATCAAAAAATGTCTGATAACTTAACGCATTACAGCATCCTAGAACTGAGATCATTCTAGATCAAGCTAAATTTACTAACACTAGGGAATTCCTGGAAACTTGGCATTCAGACAAATTAGCCATCAACAGATACATAGCAATAAACTACCCTTACAGACCATTCAAAAGAGACACTAAAAAAGCTAAGAAGGAAACAAAAAGACCAGAACACATCCTCTCCAGCAGCCTACACCCAGATAAGCAAGGATAAACACCAGACAAACAGTCAAGCAGATAACAATAGCTTTGAAACAAGTCTGACACCTTTTTGAAGAGCTTTCTTGCCGTAGTCTGTTGCACAACAAGCAGAAATTAATTGATATAGCCTTATCCAGGATGAAGGCTTAATTATATACTCACCCCCATCTATATTTCTCAAATATGTAGATGTTAACAGGGCAAGACATTTGAACCAAATTCAAAATGTTTTTGCAGTCAAGACACACTGGTTTGATTATGATGTTGTTAATAAAACATTGTTGGTCGAAGACCCAATTGTACTGGTATTCTGCAGTTATTGTATAACAATTTGGGATGCCAGGTTTTGGGGCTTATTTGCTGTGTTTTATTTTAAATAAAGCTACATCCTTTCCCATGAGTTAACTCCTTAAAACCCAGTTAAATTCCCCCCATTTAATGAATTAAATGATTCTACTACACACCTGTTCATCAGTGCTTTTAGTTGTATTTGCCTAAAGATGTATAGTTCAATTTGCTTCCCTTCATCATTTCCACTTCAGTTTCAGTGACTGCCAACAGGAACAATCTTGTCTGGCAGAACAGATCAAAGGCGTAATATATTTGCAAAACAAAACCAACAACAAAAAGTAAGAAGGTTGTTACAGACACCTGTCACAATCATCTGTATTCTTAAATGAACTGTTTTAAATAATACATTGTGTTCCTCTTCTAAGCACACTATATAAAAAGGAATTGCTGTTTGCATGAAGGTAAGTAAGACAAGGCCGCTCAGAAAACTACATGTTTTGAAGTGATGGTCTCCTGAGTATACACGTCTTGTGAGTTTTTACTAGGTAAGACAGCCAGTCTGTTCTCTTGGGTGAAACTACAAGCCTTTCACAGTGAAAAAGGTCAATCTACTCACAAAATTCAACCGAGCTTCCCTAAGGAACCATTCGGAAACAATCTGACTCTCACCAAAATCTTTTCCTGTACAATTCATAAGCAATGGCTGAAGTCATGTAGGATGTTGAGCCTAAATTAAAGAAACTATATTATTGTTTCATCCAGTATGGTAATTCACTCTGGAGCTATCCAAAGTCTAATGCAAAATGCTGTTCTTCACTTGAAATGTCACAACCGGGGTAACTACCGAGTTCGCGCAACATCCTAGTCTCTAATGTGATTAAAATATATATATTTGGGCTTTGAGGGTAATATGACCGCAGCCAATTGTACTTTATCCAATACCCATTCTGTCTTAATAGTGCGTGAATGTATCTCTGACTGCATATATGCAAAAATCCAGAAACATTTAGCAGACCTTCTGTCTTTTTTTACAACCTGAGGTGTAGTGTGGGTGGTTTGTAATCAAGGAAACTTTTCAGTAAGCATCTGAAACCCTCTACTGCAGATCTGTTTGTTACCTATAGTATTTTTTCTGACATCAAGGAAAGGATGATTTTCTCCTCTCCTCAGCCCTCCATTAAAAAAAAGATTTACAACAATGTAGATGGGAGTATTTCAATTTATTAAGTTTATTTTATGACATTATTTTCTTATAAATTGTCCTAATAACCTCTTGGAAAGGCTTGAGTCCAATAATTGATTCTAATAATCAATATTAGGCAGGATTTGATCTGATCTAGCCATTTCTTTCCTCAGCCCGATTTTCACTGTCGGCACATTGACCTTCGCACGAAATGACGTTGTTCGTACCGCGCACTATCCTTTTATTTTCTGTTTTATTTGTCAAGCATGTACAAGGTAGTAGATATTGATATAAACATAAGCATTAGCAAAGTAGGTACAGGTAAATTAGGCAATAGGGACAGAATCGAACCACGATTCCCTGAGTTAAACCCAGTTGCTTAAATTTGCATCACATTCAAAAACAAACCAGCCGGCCCTGAACGACCGACCCAAATGAATCCGACCCCATTTTTTAAATTATGTTTATTTTCGCCAGCCACAATAAGCGTCCTGAGCCCAAAGCGATCGCAGACGCCCGAGGGCGGCTTTTGGAGCAAGTTCCCGTTCCGTTTTCGAGAACAATCGAGACCCACAATCGCTCGGGAAGTGGCGGGAGGCTCTGAATAGCAACGTTCAAGTAAGCGCATCCGGAGGAGGCGGGCCACAACCGCCGCCCTCTCGCCCTCCTCGGGGACGGCACTGTGGCGATCCGGGAGAGAGCTGTCAGACGTCACCCTAAACGGAGCTTTGGCAACCTCGGAGCGACCCGCCCGCGCAAACCTCCCTCGGAATGCCTGACGCTCGAGGACGGCTTAGTAAACAAGCCGCCCGGGAACTCGGCCGAGAAGCAGCGTGTGACGCCCGCTTCGTGACTTCCTCCGCCCGCTTGGCTGCAGCGGCTCGCTGGGCAACCTTTGGGCGACCGCTCGCTCCGGGGGCCCGTGCTGGGATTAGAGTGCAACGTTTCTTGTTGCTTCCCCACCGCCCTCCCTTCGGGACTTCTTTTGTCGGCCGAGTGGGGCAGAGACAAATGCGGCCGACCAGCTTCCGCCTCGTCTAAGAGGCAAACTGTCCCTGGAGCTTGAACAATCGCCTAGTCCGCAGGGATCCTGACCGATATCTGGCACCGGCTTCCCTCTCATATTTGCCCCACCCGTCAATTCACACGCGCAAACCGTGTCGGAAGAGAAACATAAGGGTGGCAAAATGCTTGTCAAAAGCGATAGGAGGACTAGTAGTGTGGTATCAATAAAGGATATTTGTAGCTCAGGGTTGAAATGCTAGTAGCACTGATGATGTTACCCAATGAAACAGAAAATAAGCAAGCTCAGAGAGCACCAAGGACTCCTTCTCTATTAGTGACGTCCCAAATGCACATTATATACGGAAAAAGGAAGGCAGTCGTGGCACCCTCTGATGTGTAGAACCCCTCCCGCATTTGCCAAATAAATATAACAACAACAACGAGTTGGAAGGGACCTCAGAGGTCTTCTAGTCCAACCCCCTGCTTAGGCAGGAAACCCTACATTACTTTAGACAAATGGTTATCAAACATCTTAAAAATTTCTAGTGTTGGAGCATTCACAACTTCTGGAGGCAAACTGTTCCACTGATTAATTGTTCTAACTGTCAGGAAATTTCTCCT
>JANHGD010004402.1:110134-121656 GCA_027560375.1 Imantodes cenchoa | reverse complement strand
ACTGTTGTATCATCTGCAAACTTCAGTAGTTTAACAGATGGATCGTTTGAGATGCAGTCATTGGTATATAGAGAGAAAAGAAGTGGTGAAAGTACACAGCCTTGGGGGGACCCTGTGCTATGGGATACATGATACAGGATCCTTGCAATAAAATAGACAGAAGCATCAACTGGGACATCTCCTAAGTAGGCAGTTTTATATCAACAGGCTAGTTTTTCTGGTTCTTATTGTTTGCCTTTCGCCTTTCGCCTGCTGACTTTGTTTTTCTTTTATGTATTTCTTTTACCTACTTCATTTTATTTCTATCCAACTAGTGCATTGTGTCTTTTTTCCACAAAGGAAGGCAAATATACGTGTCCTAAAATAATGATGCAGGATCCAATCTGGGTAGGTCACTGGGACCAGATGTTTAGTCTTCCAAATTTTTGGACTTGTGCTGGAGCCCATCCTCAGGGGACTTCTCTCTCACCAGAATGTGTCCCAGTGACTGAGCTGGATTGGATCCTGTTTCTTTTTTTAATCTCTCTTCCCTGTCTGGAAGGTAAATGCCTTTAGTTCCATATTGGGCAATTTTTACTCTGCTCTCAGTCTGTGGGTAACATACCAAAGCTGCACTCCAAGTAGTGGATTAGGCCAGAATAGCATCTGCGTATTGATTTATATTTGATTTGATTTGATTTCTATTTAAGCACTATTAAATGAAATATAATTAATAATATTAATAGGTTTGTTCTTTCAGTCATTTTTCAATAATTCTCCCCTTCTCTTTTATTAAAAAATTGCAAGCATATTAAAGATTCAGCACTATCTTCCTGAAATCTCTGAAGACCATATCCACACTTTCCAAGATGTTATCTTTGGTCGCGTCTTGGAAAGTTTTGGATCTGGTCTTTAGAGAATTAAAAAAAAATTAAGATGGCAGCCACAGCCACCATCTTGACTTTTGAGATTCCCCCAGCTCACTACAGACACTCCTAATAAAAAGAGCTTGCAAATAGCATGTCAAGCATGAGCATCCAGAGCCACTCAGAAATAGTTAATGTAAGCAATTTGATTTAACTTACATTAAGTAATTTTACATAAACTTTGCTTAATGTAAGCAACTTTATTGTCTTCTGCCTATGTTGCAAGAATCTCCCCAAACAGCATGCCTTCCCTTCGGAATGACCAAATAAGGTTTCATGGATCTTGAGAGAGGTCAAGTTGCTTGCGGCTGCGCAACGATTCTAAGCTCTGTCCCTGCTTGACCCCTGCTTCCAACATTGATAGATCAGGTAGCTGCTCCCAATGCCACAGACATTTTTTCCTCACCTGTATTAGGTAGTGCTTAGTGTAAAAGTTAGAAAGGTAAGGAAGGTCAGGAAGTTACTAACTGCCTCTGCTGAAAGGATAAGAGCCAGACATGGATCTCATCACCAATAATTATCAATTTCCTGTCTCTCTTACACACATCAAGTGTGTAAACTTTATACAGGGTTACTTTCTGAAGGGTTTTTGTAATGCTGACGTGTTTGGCAGAATGTTTTCAGCTTTTAGCAATTGACAAGAATATTTGTGGGTGTGTTGTTGGACTTTTTACATATCTGGATGGAGCTTTAGGATAGAAGAGTTGGACATACGGTAAAAAGAAGTATAAGGTAACCCTAGTCAGACTGTGATATATTTGAAATTCTTTTGCTCCCCTAATGTGCAGATACGCCTATATTTGAAATATGAAAGTCAGCGGATACAATTGACATACAAAATCAAATCAGATTAATGAGAAATTATACACAACACAAAGAAATATATGGATGTAATAAAGGACAGTTAATAAGAACTGGCTTGCTAAGAAGAAATGTTAAAATATAAGTTATAAAATGAAATTAAAATTAGAGAGAGCAAACACCACCACCCCTAATCTTGGGTCTTTGCTGCTATAGATCAAGAGAAGATGGCAAAACACCTTTCTTTGTCTTGATGAGCATCTGACCATAGAATTTTGATGCAAAAATAATTTGCTTGCCTGGAAAAACACTTGGAAAATTGGTGTTTGATGGCACAGGCTTAGATGTTCATAAACCAGGAACTTGTTATATCTACCAGTTAAGATGGCAGGAAGTAAGCCAAAGAAGAATTCTTGTATTGGATAAGGTTAAGGTCCTCAGTGGTTTGCAAGAGTCCTGATAATGGGCATTCTAGGTCTTGATGTTGGGAAACTAATGATAATCCTTTTAGCCTGATTACAGCAGCCAAAATAAGTTGTTCTTTGAATAAACCAGTATTGTTTATTTTGTCCTGTTAAATCCCCTAATGATGGTGGTGCGAAGCCCAATGAAAAAAATGTTCTTTTCAGCCAATAGGTCAGGACAGCCTTCCAGGTTGTAGGTTCAGATTCTGGATATCCTCTCTTCGTGTCAGGACTCTGTTCTTCGGGCAGCAAGTATTGGTTTGTAAGTATGATCTCTGTAGAGTTGTTCTAAATCAGGACTCTCCAAATTTGGCAATTCAGACCTGTGGACTTCAACTCCCAGAATGCCTCAGCCAGCTGTATTGGCTGGGGAATTCCTGGAGGTGAAACCCACAGATCTTAAAGTTGCCAAATTTGGAGAGCCCTGTTCTAAATGAACTAGCCAACCTGGGTTGCATACAGCATCTGAGCAGGCAAAACGTGTGAGCCTTCGCAGACTTAGAATATATTTTCCCCCTTAAAATCAAGCACTGATTTTTATTACCGTATTATTATTATTATTTATTTGTCTAAAACCTGTACCAGATAGCAGGTATCGGTATAAACATAAACAAAAACAAAGTAGGTACAGGCAAAATTGCACAATAGGACAGTAAGACAGGGATGGTAGGCACAATTTTGCTCTAAACCAGAATATTCCAACCTATCTGCATATAAATCTTCACATTAAGGCTGATGATCTCTGGATGTATTTCGGCTCTCATAATGTCCATTTGACGTGGCTGGCTGAAGAATCATGCAATCAATATCCTACATATCTGAAGGTGCTAGGTTGGAAAACCTCACCTTTGATGTTCTACTGAGCTTTCCTCCTGCCCCTCCTAAATTATTATTTTTTAAATGAAAAATGTGTTTGTAAGGTCCCCGTTCTTTGCTCCTCAACACACAGCATCATTGCCCAAGGTTTTATTTTAGAGCTGAGGTTATATCCAGCTCCTTTGAACAGTATTTTCAGAGAGATTGTAAACATTGGTGATCACATCATGGAGAAGTTCTGAAATTGCTTTTATTCCTGTAGAGTTATTGGATTTCTGCAGCAATTTCAGGCTCAAGAATCTGTATGCCCCTGTGCTTTAAAAAGGCATCGTTTTGCTTGCCAATTAATGGAGTCAGACAAGATCTCTGCGGCATTTACTTTTGCCACAAACTTCATGCAAACAAACAAAAACTGAGCAGTAACAAATTCTGAACTCTTCCTGATCACATGTGATCACAGTGCTGGAGGTCTTGAGAGCCATCTCCCTCTAGAATAATCTTTCGATTCCTACTAATTAGCTCAGAGGTCCAGTGGAATGCGGAGGAACATTACTGCTCCCCGGAGATCTCCACTGGCAATCACCAGGTTTCCTGCCCCATCCGTGATTCTAAATGTTGAATGTAATACTGCAAAATGATGTGCCAGCCCAATGGACTTTGAAATGGGTCCCATAAGCTTTCTGAGAGAGTGACAGTTATGGGGTTATCAATTTTGTACCCATTTTGTGACGGTACTTACAGCATGTTCTCAAAGTTCCTATCCTGCCCATCATTTGGAAATCTGGAATTAGCTAGATCCTAGCTAATTAAAAATAGATCACTTACATTTCCTCTTGATTTCATGGTAAAATCAGGTAAAATCAGAATTGTGGCAGGCATACTGAGTGGGTAGGAAGACAAGCACTGATCCCTTTCTCTCCCTTACTGGTCCTTTACCCTGGTCACATCTAACCCTTAAACAGGAACAAGAACAATAGGAATTCTTCACCGGAATAAAAGAATACAGAAATGATGTTCTGTATTCTTGTCCCTTCAATATGTCAAAGTCCTTAAATTGGGGCTATTTTAAAAGTAAGACTCTCAAATGAAAAAAAAAGGATCTTGCATTAAAAAGGGGGGGGGGGGGAGGAAGGATACATTTTTAATGATTTGCTTTATGCTTATGACTCTTCATTTTCTAGCGTTTTCCTGCAATCAGATGTATTAATAAGAACAATCGGACTGAAAGCACCAAGAGCATAATCAATATCTGTGGAGGCCAGAAAGACAGCCCTGCTTTTAGAAAAGCAAAAGCTTATCAGATCTTGGGATCAATGGGAATGCAGCGATCCAGGCTGGGGGGATTCAATTCCTCGCCTTCATCTGGCATTGCTAATTATTTGTCCTGAACATTTAATATCTTTGCAGCTCTATTTCTAATCAAAACAGAAAGCTTTGCTTTCTTGTGTGCGTTTGTGAATTATTTCAAAAAGTAGCTATTGACTTTGAGGATATCATCCGCTAATTGTTTAAGAGAGAACGTCTGAGGCAGAGGAAATAGAGCCAGCAGCAGAACATTTTGCAAGTGAATAAACGCTGCAGGTGAGGCCATCTCCGGTACACGAGTAATATCTAGATCGGGTTTATGATAGCTCGGCTATAAATCATTTAAACAAATTAAAAATATTCTGACAAAGAGTATTGATAGACTTTTATAGCTACATGCATGATGATCGGCAAATTGATCATGCCTGTTGCAGATAAATCCTTTGCATTCAAGGTGGTAAAATTGATTGTCCAATCTCTAATCTCAAAAGGGCTGGAGTATTTTTGGTCCCCCACATGCTCTCATGGAGTTGGCCCTTGATTTCAATGCAGAAAGAACCACCGGGAGTTGGGGGAGCATAAAAATGTCCCTCTTCGGTTAAGGACGGTCCATCTTTTAGTCTGTTCTTGCTTTCCACAAAGGCCAACCAGATGCTCCTGTGAGACTCACAAGCAGAAAATGGAAACATGTTCTTCTCCAGAGATAACCTTGAACACGACAGCATTGAATCAATAATAAAAATAGTTCTACCAACCTCCGGGAGATTGGTCCACCACAAATTCATCCAACCTTCTTGGAAAGCCACCTGGGAAAGCCACCAGGGAAACCAGGAGATTCAAGCAGTTCAGATGGGTATAAAGATTTATTGCAAGCTTAAGCTCTCTACAAGAATCTGAGCTACTAACAGTCAAGGGAAATGAGTGGGAATTAAGAAGTGATCCAAGGTGGGATAGACTTAGATCTCTTGTGGGCCTGCAGGGATTCATGACTTATGATGCATTTGACCCCTCCGTTGGGCTCCGCCTGGTCATCTCCTACATCACCCAAATTAGTGGCCATCATCATGTCTTGGAATAATGAATTCCACAAAGCATTGACATAAGATGTATTAAGAAGAAAGCATGCAAATCCACTGAGTGTTCAAATGAACATTTGCATCAAGAACTTTGAAAGTCCCAATGGAAATAGCTAAATTTGTGAAGTTTTGGTGTAATACTAGGAGATTTTGAAATTAAGAAAAGTTGGTTGGTTGATAGAGTGAAGGATTGGATCAATCACTTCCAGCTAAATCACAACTCTGCTTGTTTTAAATCTTTCAGGCATATTTATTTCACTGCAATTACTTTAAAAAAATTTCTAATCTGATTTCAATGTTTCCTGCGTTGCTTTAGTTTTTATTTGACATGTTACTCTTCTAAAATAATTTAACTAGGTGAGACAACCTCCAAATATTTTGTATGAACAGTGTAAAACCTAGTTTCAACTTTTAAAGCCATTGAGGGGTTAAGTAGAACTGAGGCCTGAAATCATGTTAAAGGCAGGCATAACTTATAAGTCCCAAGTGAACTAAAAATTTAAGTATAAAAGATTAACTAAGATTAACAAAAGATTAACAAAAGTATTTCAAAGACTATCATAATTACTAAGATCCCGTGCTTCCAACAAGAGGGAGGTCTAGCCAAGAAGCAGAATTGAAGGTGAAATGTAGGTTATGCTCAGCTTGTGTACCAAATCTACTGTAAGAATGTCAGGTTTGGAAAAGATAACAACTAGATTGAAAACCGGAGATTGAAAACAAGTTGAGCTCTGTGGATGATACCTCTTGACTGGCTGAAAGAAGACTTAGAAGAGCTCATTAGAACCTAAAACTGGAAAAAAAATATTGGGATTAATGTTAAATATTAAAAAGATGTCAGCCAATATATTTAGGGAACTCATAACTGTGACAGCTAAGAAGTAAAGATGGTAGGTAGTTTTGGGTTTTTTTGCACTCACAAATCAGTAAAGGTGGCAGCATGTTGGAGAAGTGAAGAGGAACTCAGTCCTAGAGAAGAAGACAATGATAGCATTAGACAGCAAGATTATGAAAAGAAGAGGAGCATTTTTAAGACCACCAAAGGTGAGCAAGGTTGTGAAAGCTGTACATCGAGAAAGAATGGTGAATGTAGATGCCTTCAGATTATGGATTTGAGGAGAGTTACTAAAAATATCCCAGCTGGGCTACACAAGGAAGCAGTCATTTGGTGCTGGGTGAAATTAAAACAGATTGCTCTCTTCAAGCAGAAATTAACCAGTTCATCCTTGTGATGTGACAATACATTGTGCCAAAGGGACAAAGAAGACCACTGGTTTGTAAGAGGGACCAAAGAGGCCATTTGTGTTAAAATTGAGGGGGAAGGGGTACAATGCCATCTATCTCCTGTTTACAACACAGTCCTTTCAGCAGTTCCAAGAAGGTTCCACACCCATTTTCAGTCTGGATCGGGTGACCTTGAGGGTAGAATAAAGTGGCCCCCACAACTATCATAGAGCTAATGACCAACCATCAGAGCGCTAATGACTAGATGACTGCAAAGAATGTACTGAAAATCCTTCCATTCTTCACCATTCAGTCAGAACTGAAGAAGCGTCTTGGATGAGAAACATGTTTTTAAGGATCCCAAAGATGCTTTTTCAAGAGGCAACTGGACTTTCTCGTTTTTCTTTGAAGATGTTTCACTTCTCATCCAAGAAGCTTCTTCAACTCTGACTGAGTGGGAAATGGAAGGATTTATACTCCTTGCAGACAGCTGGTCATTTGCATCCTTTTAGAGAGTCGCTGAGGCCACTTGGAGGTTTGCCTGTATCCTCAGGGTCACCTGAGTGGTGCAAATGGGTGTGGAGCCTTCTTGGAACTGCTGAAAGGACTGTGTTGTAGACTGGAGATAGATGATGTTGTATCTCTTGCCCTCTGTTGAGAGAGGGCCGCTCAATTTTGACACAGATGGCCTCTTTGACCCCTCTTTCAAACCAGCAGTCCTCTCTGTCCAGAATGTGGGCTTTGCTGTCTTCAAAAGGGTGGCCTTTGTCTTTTAAATGCAGATGGACTGCTGAATCTAGTCATCATCTATCAGTTCTAAAGAAGCTTCTTGGATGAAAAGCGAAACGTCTTCAAGGAAAAAGAAAGAAAGTCCAGTTGCCTTTGGGACAATCATGACCTAGATGATCGAGAATCTCCATAGACACACTGTACTATCATGATTAGATTTTTACAGGTACCTAAATACGAAGAGACATTATTTTGTTACCCGGAAGAAAATACAGACGTCTCTTATGGCCATAGATGACTAAGAGTTTCGAAAGAAACCCAGAAACTGTATGCTGCACACTTTTCCTGACTTATTATTATGATTAATCCTGAAGTTCCATTACTTTGTTAATGCCGTTATATAGTTCCAGACCTTTTTTAGGCAAATTGTTTGGCACAGTAACATTTCTAATGAATCAAAACTAAATTCAGAAGTGTGCATAAACTGCACAAACATTTAAAACGGAATGTTGCTGTTCACAAGAGCCCCATTTTTCAGCCAAGTGGGGGAGAACTGGCTACTTGAGAGTGCATTTAAATCACGCAGAGACATAAAAAGGCCTCTTATGCAAAAATACGGACAAGGTAATTGCAGGTCCCCTTGCCCCTTTGGCTTTTCTCTGCCACCGTAATACAGGAGTAATTACAGGAAGGCGTAAGGTTCCCCAGCAAATATGGCATATTTTCCAGTTTATTAAAAGCCATTTTGCAAAGAAGTACATCTAGGCGAGGTCTCCTGAGAAGCAGAGAAGCCTCACACCAAGCCCAACTTCAGTTCAAAAAAGTTTGCAGATTTTCTAGTAGGAGAGAGAGAGAGAGAGAGAGAGAGAGAGAGAGAGAGAGAGAGAGAGCGAGAGAGAGAGATATCTCACACGTGTGAGAAAGGAAGAGCCTTTGTTCTCATTTAATTAATACCTTGATGGAAAAGCCCCTGGAAATATTAAGCAGAAAGCGTGCAAAGAATGGGATTGACCTTTAACTGCTTTCTCTATGAAGGATAAAAGACTCTATCTGACTTGTTCATTTTCACTCCATTAATTATTCCCCCCACCGCCAGGCTTTCACTTCACAACACCAGATCCAGGTTTGTCTTTCTTTGCGGGAGGATTTGAATAACAAAACCAGTTTAGCAGCTGGTTCATAAAAGAGGCACTTACCCCAAGGTAACACCGGCAGAGCCCCTAAGCTACTTAGGGGGGAACATTTTACTCTCACCCGAGTCAATTAACACCCTCCCTCCTGCAAGGGTTCACATGAGATGTGAACTTGTAAGCAATGGTTTGTGATATTCGTTCCAAATTTGGCTGCAGACTATGGTTTGACATAATGTGCAAAGCAATGACAACGATTATGGGTTATATATGGCTATTGGATGGGGCTGTCCATAGGATGTGATCAAGAAAGTCAAGAGGGCAATTGTGACAGTGTGATTGGAGTTCCATTTCCGGCAACCAACAACGATGGGGCCAACCACTGATGTATAAACAGAAAGCAAAGTCCACTACTCCCTTCCAGCACTGATGATGTTGCCTAGTTGGGTCATGAAATGTCTGCAAAAAAACAAACAAGCTCAGAGAGTCCCAAGGGCCCCACAGTCGGCAGCGTCCTCCTCCTCCTCTTCCTCTTCCTTCATTCTGCAAACCTCACTCCCTCTTAACACTGATGGTGTTACATAGTTGGGTCATAAAATGTCTGCAAGAAAACAACCCTGAGCTACAAATATTCTCTTCTATCAGTTCCATTTCTTTTTTATGTACAACATAAAATTAAATATTGCAGATTGAAGGATTGAAGTTGTGCTGCATAGAAAATCTGGCAGAGTTTTGTTCACACTGTTGTGGTTGCCGTGATTATTGCCCACACCTTGCAGGCACCTCTGCTAAAAGCTTTTCTCCAACTCGAATGCTGCCCCAAGCATGCAGACCCAATGCCGTCCCTTCAGCAGCTGGAAAACAGCAGGATGAGGAGTACTAAAGCACACATCATGAGCCTTCCTCGGCCTCACCTCATTTCCTATGACTTAGAAATCTGCCTCCTTTCCTTCTTTGAGATACAGTTAGTCCTCAGCTTACGACCACAACTGAGACCAAAATTTATGTTGCTAAGTGAGACTTTCGTTAGGAGAGTTTTGCCCCATTTTACAACTTTTCTTGCCATCATTTTTCCGTGAATCACTGCAGTTGATAAATTAATCACATGGTCATTAAGTGAATCTGGCTTCCCCACTGACTTTGCTTGTCAGAAGGTTGCAAAAGGGGATCACATGACCCCGGGACACTGCAGCCGTCATAAATATGAACCAGTTGCCAAGCAGCTGGATTTTGATCACGTGACCATGGGGGTGTTGCAGTGGCCGTAAGTGTGAAAAACGGTCCTAAGCCGTTTTTTCAGTGCCGTCATCACTTTGAATGGTCACTAAATGAACGGTTGTAAATCAAGAACTACCTGTACTGCATTCTAACCATTGAGCCCCCACAGCTCTCTATGGTTCCTCTCCACATTCTTATACACCATAATGGAATAATGCTGATAAGAACACCCATTATTATTTTATTAAACTCTTCACTATTTTGGAAGCTAAGAAATAAAGAGTCCAATAACATAGTTTTCAGTAAATTAAATTCTAGCACTTCCATATAATTACTCAGCAAAGAGAAGAAATACAAGCCAGTATACAAATTCAGGGCAAATTGCTCTGATTTAAAACTTTAGATGATAAACCATCTGTTTTATAAAACTGAAAATCACAGAAGGGAAAAATAGGGAATTCAGATGACATAGGAAACCAATCTGTGTTGATCCATTTACCAAGATCAAAAGTGCCTTTTTTGTATCCTCCAAAGAGAATTCACACTTGTCTGTAAGTTAAAACATACACTGAAAACACTCGTCTTCTCAGGAATAAGAGAAGTATCTTTTGGAAGTCACAATATGAAAATGATATAAATGTAATCAAAATATTTCAAGCATATCAAGATTAAATGCATGTCACAAATCTTTTGTAAGACCTGAAAAATGACAAGTTCTGAAAATGTAAACTCTGTTGAAATGAAAAACTGTGGCAAACCAGTTGTTGCAGGCAGAAATATTTTTTCCTCTGACAGAATACATATATATATATTTCATATGAAAATGGCTGTATGTATGTATGTATGTATGAGAGGTGGGTTCCTGCCGGTTCGGACTGGTTCTATAGAACTGGTAGTAACTTGGCAGCCTGAGTCACTAGAACCAGCAGCGACCCAGGCCTGCCACGCCCCTGAACTGGTTCTCTTGGCAGCGCCTTGTTTTTTGCTTCTGCGCATGCTCAGAGGCTTTTTTTTAGCACGCACATCCCTGAGCGAACTGGCAGTAGCAGAATCTGGAACCCACCCTTGGAGCATATGCAGCAAAGACAAATTCCTTGTGTGTTCTATCACACTTGGCCAATAAAGAATTCTATTCTATTCTATTCTATTCTAATTCTAATTCTAAACTCTGGAACGACTCGAGCAATTTCAACCAAACCTGGTACACATATGACTTACTATCTGGTGAAAAATCCTGTGGAGGCAAGACCCCCCTAGCATCCCCGGGGTGGCCTTTCAGAACAACGGTCGTGCTCTGAGCTAGCTCAGCGTTTTTCTGAAGAAGCCTAGGCCTCCCTCACACAGTAGGCCTATGAAGGGAGCCTGATTAGGCCAGGACAGAGGCCTTGGATTGAGCGTGGCATGGCCTAAGCGGATCGCCTGCCCCGCCTCACTGCCGATCTCGCAGGGAACAGCTTCGGCCTGTGTTCCCAGGATTGTCCTTCGCCCCAACTCAGGCCTAGGCCTCCCTTACACAGTAGGCCTACGAGCCTGATTAGGCCAGGACAGAAGCCTTTGACTGAGCGCGGCCTAAGCAGATCGCCCGCTCCCACCTCACAGCTTCGGCCTGTGTTCCCAGGATCGTCCTTCGCCCCAACTCAAGGCGGGACCAGCCCAACCGAGGCAAACAGGTATGGAGGCCAGAGAGGAGACCCAGCCTAGTTCAGCAGGGGTGGAGGAGGTGCAGCATGGGCCAGTTCAGGGATTCATGTTCCAGTTTCAGGCCCAGTTTGAGGAAATGGTAAAATGGGGGGTGGGGTGGCAGAGGCAAGGGGGGGGGCACGCTTCTAAATCCCCCAGCTGTCCACAGGTTCC
>JANHGD010004402.1:8354-19811 GCA_027560375.1 Imantodes cenchoa | reverse complement strand
GGGTCCTCATTTTACCCACCTCGGAAGGATGGAAGGCTGAGTCAACCTTGAGCCGGTGAGATTTGAACTGCTGACCTTCCTTTCCTTTCCTTTCGTTTCCTTTCCTGTCCTTTCCTTTCCTTCCCTTCCCTTCCCTTCCCTTCCCTTCCCTTCCATTCCATTCCATTCCATTCCATTCCTTCTAAACCTACCTCATTTCAGAGGTTTTAGTCATCTTTAATGGTCATGCTGACTGGGAATTATGGATATTGTACTCCAACAATTAGACATACTAGATTGAAAGATGTTTTATTATACATTTGGAGCTTTTACCCCACTGGTGACTGAAAGTACTAGTCACCCATCATCAAGTCACTAGAACAATATACTGGTGTGATGTATGCTGTTCCCATTATCTCCTTTTCTGTTACCTGTTATGATTCACAGCCAAATGTGCTGTTTTGCTTATGGGTTCTAAGCATGTGATAAGCAAAGTAATTGACAAAAACATCCAAGGGATGCAATGCCATTACCCAGGGCATGATAATTTAGAAAATAATTGTAGCTTGGATGACTCTACAAGAAGGATGACAATAAACCATTAAATCAAGATATATTGTGGTAACTTAATTTCCTAAACTGGCAAATTGTAACAAGCCTTTTAGTCAAGTCCATCAAAATAATTAATTTGAAGCAAAACAACTCTGGGAACCTGGCATTTTATCATCTTTCCATCCAGGTGTTTTATACAGGTAGTCCTTATTTAGCATGGCCCCATGGCCATTAAGTGAAAAGGTTGAAAAATATGAAACTATGACTGTACTTACGTTTTTCAGCTTTTCTTTTCAGATCTGTCAAGATTATAAATGCAAACACTGGGGACAAAGTTATTTTTTCATCATTGTTGTAACTGTGAACAATTGCTAAATGATACAGACCCTTAACAAAGATCACTAGGAGAGAAGAACAATTGCTTTGGTATTAGATGCCATAGCATCTCATCTTATTCTGAGTAGATTAAACCTCACATCCAATGAATCCAGTTTGAGAAATGATGAAGAGGCTTCCTATTACAGTTTCACTGTAATTTAGGATAAAGCCATACAATCCATCCTCAAACAAAGTCATCGCAGAAAACATATGCTGTCATGAAACTTCCTGCTGCAGCCTCACAAAGGAATTTTTATTTAGTTCATCATGGTTAAAAATCAAATCAAATCACAGACCAGATTTGCAGCCAAATCACATAGCTTTTGAGCACCAGGAATAGATAAACAGATTTTTCTTTAATTGCTTCATAATAATTTCACCTAATAGCTTTTTTTTGGAGGGTGGGCGTTATCCCCAGGTCTGAAGCTAGAACTTGCCACCATTAGAATTAAATTACATTTTGGCAGCTCATGCTAAATTCAGTCATTCTAACTGTTTCATAGGAAACAGTAGATGGCCCTGTGTGCCTATCTCTTCTCAGAGAAAGTACCTATCACTCTGATGACAGAGTGTGTTCTGGAAAGGTTTCAAACGCTGGGATGACCAACAGAAGACAGAACATGTCAGTTTTTAATTAAGCAATTATTTTTGGAGAAGGTAACACTTCACCGTGGCCTTGAAGCACAATCTGAATTTATAAACAGAAAGTGGGTGTGGGGAGGGATAAAGAAAAGGAGCATAAGAGGTGCTCTTGGGACTATGGTTAACAGATGGGTCATCAGAAATCTGTGTGAAAGATGAGTTAAGATTTAATTAAACAGATTACAACACCAGGAAGAATGCAGAAGGTACAAGATTACAAAGAAACTGGTTGCATCAACAGTGTTTCAGGATGGTTTGAAAGCTTCAGAAGAAGAGGAGGAAAGTTCTAGAAAAGGTTGAAAAACCACATATGTGCATCATTACTCTATGTGGACAACTGTTGTCACTGCAATCCAAAGTCAATGGGATGTCCATTGTGTGTGTCCAATAAATATTCTCATTTATTATGTAAATAACTGTCAAGCAGAAGCCTGAACAATCTTAACATACTGTAAGTTAACTTTTTACAGGCATGGTACCTCTCTGCAAAGCTGCTGTTTGCTTTTCAAAAAAGCTCTCAAGGATGCCATATGATGCTTCCCTGTATGAAAATAGCAACTTCACAAAACTGATCTTTGTTAGGTCAAGAGCAGTAGGTTTTAGAGACCTTGTGGCTGTTGTTAGATGCTGGCAGTTAATGCAGGGAAATGGTATTTTAGTACCGATAGAGCAAGAATAACCTAAACGGGTTTCACTCATGCACTCGGGGTAAGATGATTAGGAATAATGCTTTTGCCAAGAAATATTTGTGCACGGATTAGGTCTATTTGACTCTGCTACAAGCATTCTCTTTTAATATAAAATTTTTTTTGGGGGGGGGGAAACCTATACTATATTCTAATCTGGTAGTAATACTTGAATATGATTCTGGTGATTATCATAGATACATCACATACCCATCTTGTGCTCTTTTGTTCATGAAAATTACTCCAGTCAACAAAGTTTGCAGAATCCAGAAATGACAAAAAAAATGCATTGTGATAACACGATGCAAGCTCTGTCTCTTATATACATGCGTGCAAAAATTAAAACTATAGAGAAAATGGCTATATTTCTTTTTAAAAGCTTGTCCTTTTTAAAAATGGGCATTCCATCTAGCACAGGTGTCAGCAACCTGTGGCTCCAGAGCCACATGTGGCTCTTTGGGCCCTCTGCTGTGGCTTCCTGTCGGATGATCCCACCACTGGCTGGACCCACCCCACACCTTCTCCATCCAGTCATTCCTCACCTGGCTTGAGAAGGTAAGGGCGATGGCAGGGGATGGAGAAGCGGGGAAGAGACAGAGAAATACAAAGAGAGGGGAAGAGAGAAAGACATGGAGAGATACAGAGAGAGAGGGAGAGAGGGGGAAGAGAGGGAGAGAGAGGTGTCAAAAGGGTTTTGTGGTTCCTGGTGTTTTTTACAACCGGTCCTCTGCCCTAATGACCAGCTGGGTAGGCGTGCTTATTTATTTATTTATTTATTTATTTATTTATTTATTTATTTATTTATTTATTTATTTTGTTGCATTTGTAGGCCACCCAATTCCCAAAGGACTCTGGGCAGCGTCCAACAATAAATCAAGTGCAAATACAACAGTAATTAAAACAATCAATAAAAATAATAAAAGTAATATAAAAAGTCTTAACCAGTAAAAAAGCATTCATATTCAAATTCTTCCAGAGCAATAAACGTATATTGAGTTTATAAGATACAACTCATCATATAGAGTAAACTTTCTATTTAATCTAATATCTAGAGTTTCTACATAGAGCTCTTTTGTATATAAGGCACCAGTATTGGATATTGGCAATAATAATTCCTGAGTAAATTATGAAAGAGCTTTTTTTCAACTTAATTGAAAAACATTACTTGGAAATTAAGAGAGAATTAATAACAAAGTATTTAACACGTTTTTCCAGAGACATATTCTCAAAAAACCTGCATAGGATAGTATTAGCTGCCAAGATGGTTGCCTATTTTTTTTATGGCCTTGCCAAAATTCAACTCAATATACCCTTAGATAACTTTTTTTTTCTCAGTGAAAGGAATATGTTCCTCTAAACATGAACCAATATTCTGATCTGGCTCCAACTATAGTTTCAACAAGACTGAAGCTTGCCCATCCAATAACAATTCTGTTACAATGGCTTTCTTATGCACGATCTATATCTACTGTATAGGTGTAAACTTGAAGGAAAAATGCCTTAGCTTTATAGAATCCACTTGTTAAAGATTATTGCAACTGAGGGGTCCTTAGTGCTCTTTGAGCTTGGTTGTTTTGGGTTTTTTTTTGCAAATATTTCATTACCCAAACTAGGTAATGTGCTTTCAACCCTGAGCTATAAATATTTTTTGTTACTGCAATTCTTAAGTAGTGGCATAGATACTTATACATATTTACTTACTTGCTTGCTTACTTACTTATTTGCTTGCTTGCTTGCTTAGTTACAGACTTTCATAGGAACCTAACAAAAATTGGCTATTTAAATTAATAGGAAAAAAAAGTATTGCTTCTTCTGAACTAGTTTTGAAGCATTCAGGGCTTCAAAACATGTCAACTCCAGATGTTTTTTTATCAAAGCAGGGTGCTAAACCTGTAAATTATCTATTGTAATACAAATATGTATATACTTTAAGGTAAAGTGAAGATCACAATTGGATATTTTACATATCTGATTTAAGAGCTGAACGTTAAATGATAAACATGATACCAAATTGATGTCCCTGGGGAAAGGCAAAGTGATACTTTAATGCAATTTTACACTAGCTTCTAAAATCATTAGAAGTAAAACAATTAAGCTGTTTCACTGCAATATGGCTTGAAATTTCTCCAGTTTCTCCTTCAGAGTTTGTGCTATCAGGAGAAGCTGAGAGGACTCTTCTACTGTAACACTGGCTGAAGTGTTCACAGCAAGGATCCTCAATCCCTGGGCTGTGGCCCAGTACCACACTGTGGTCTATTCAGAACTGGGACGTGTGAGAGGTCGCTTATGTGCATGCACAGTTTCACTCGCATGAGTGGTGGGCTGGCATGCAGACACATGCACATAAAGCTCAATTTGCAATTGAGCTGTGTGCATGCACACTGGGTTTCTGCTTGTGTGGCCCAGTTCCCCTCTCTCCCTGCCTATAGTCAGGCCACCAAGCTGCAAAGTTTGGGAACTGCTGTTTTACAGATTTGGGCAATACTGACACTTGCATTAGGGATGGTCAGTCCAAAAGATTTGAACAACAGATGAGGAGGAAGTGAGCAACAGACATAAGTGATATCACGTCATCTGGAATGACCCAGGGCATGGCACAGAGATAACACAAACAGCTGGCAGTTCAAACTGGCTCTGGTCGCAATTAGTCCAGCCCAGCGCTGTCTGCACCAAGGCTGCATGGCAATAAATCCCAAATTTATCTAGGAAAATAGGAATAAAGCAAGGAGTTCAGGGAGCAAAAGATACAGATAATCAGTCCAGAATACCACACAGGAATGCAAGGATTCTTGGCAAGTTCAAACACTCCAGGAATTCAGCGTTTGTTCCTGACAAATGCCCTTCCCCACAGCATCTCAAGTCTCATTCCTCAGGTGTGAATGATGAAGCTGGGAGGGACACTCTCCTTGTGAGTTGCCTCCTCTGTCTGAGCTGATCCCACACCCACTTCCTCTGCACTCTCCAAGCCCTTGCATCAGAAGCGGATGGTTCATGCTCCTCTGCTGAGCTCTGTTACTGCCTGCCTGCAGGCCTTGCTAATTCCAAACAGTCTGGCCTGGACTGACTCTGCCCTTCCCCAGTTTCCTCCAAGGCCAACAGAGCTGCCCTCTCACTTGCTGTCAGTTCTTGTTCCAGCTCATCTTCCTCAGCAGAGTCAGACTCTAACAGGGGCATGACACTTTTCTATTTATTTACTTATTTATTTGAACCATAATTTGCTCAGGAAAAAAGCTTCTCAGCTTTAAAAGAAACAGCCGCTGGCTGTAAATATGGATTGGTTTACTGCAATACCTGGATTTCTTCACTGCCAGGTGAATTCCCTGGCTGGTAGATCCAACCAAGCATCTGGGCTTGGCCCAGATCTCCACGGGCCTTCAGTTCACGCCCATGCCCCATGCAGCATTGGATCAGAAGGTACAACCCTTGGCTGATGCTGTGCTTTCCCCTTTCTTTCCACATTCACCAGGAACCTGTGTGCTCTGTCACATCTCTCTGTTTCCAAGCAATGCTTCCACTGAACGAGACGACCAAACTTCTAATTTAAAAAAAACCAAACCTTTATTGGTTTGTTTTTCCAGAAGGAGAAAAGGAAAAAGGAAGTTCTGTTTTATGCTTATCCTTCCCCACTGCCCCCCCCATCCACTGAAGTCACGACAAAAATATCCCCTTGAGAGAACCACCCATTACATCTGCTCCGGGGATTTGGCATTTCCCCTCCCCCGCCCCAGTACAGGAAGGGGGCACAATAGCTGGACGGCCAGCCTGCTGGTCCCAAGACTGCCGCACATCCTCAGCCCTGGCTGGAAACAGCATCAGCCTTCCCCTTGGCTGGCTGCGGCTAGACAAAGCAACGCACCAACATCGGAAGGGATGCTTTTCTCGCCCGCTGTTGCAAAGCGGGACTTAGAAATGTTCCTTTTACAGGTAGTACTCCTTGGCTTACGGCCACAGTTGAGCCCAAGATTACTGTCGCTAAGCGGGGCAGCTATTAAAAGAGCTTTGACCCATTTTACAACTTTTCTTGCCACCGTTGTTAGGTGAATCACCACAGTTGTTTAGTAGCACAGTTGTGTGTGAATCTGACTTCCTCATTGACTTTGCTGGTCAGAAGTTCGCAAAAGGGGATCACATGACCCTGGGACACAGCAACCGTCATAAGTATGAGTCAGTTGCCAAGCATCTGAATTTTGATCACATAACCACGGGAATGCTGCAACGGTGTTAAGTGTGAAAAATAGTCATAAGTCGAACGGTCTTTGGTCACTTAATGAACTGCCATAGGTCAAGGACTTCCTGTAATCACACAATCTCCCTCTGATGGACGACTAAGCCATCTCAACTGGAAAACGCAAGTGCTGAGCTCCCTATCTTGGAAAGTTATTATGGGATGCCTTCTGAAATGGTCCTGATCTTAGGAGGGATTTTGAGGAATGAGTTGCCATCCAACCAGAAGGAAAAACAACAACAACAACCTGTTTCTGTTTAGGCATGTAGCCTGGAGTGGAAATTTGATTGTATGGTTATGGCCATCTTGATTTTCTTTTAACCCCTCCATGGCCACTTCTGAAAGTAGTATCATGCTGCTTACTTTATGACAATGTTATTACGGGCTTGCAGAAAAGGGATATATACTAACTGTCCACCCAGGGTATCTGCAGAATATGGGGGGGGGGGGGAATCAAGATAATGGGCATGACGGTGAGATCAAAGCAATACACAAAAAGAAGGACGCTTGTATTTTAATAACGCTTTTGTGGCTGCCATCTAGACCCTCCCTTCTGCTGAGTCTCATTGCGGTTTGACTTGCTGTAGACTAACAGAAGGCATTTCCAGTTTCAGAGGTCAGAAATTCATTGCCCCAATTGTAACACAGCTCCTCTCTATAGTATGACCTGAAAACTTGATTATTCTTTAGAATTATGACTTTAAATTTCTTGCTCTGCTACGAGTCAGTTTGAGTCCAAAGAAGATCTTGCAAAGTTGCAGCCCAGGTCTCATTCTCGAGGGTGTTGTAAGAGATCAATGTGAAGGATTAATGTAAAGGATATGAACGTCTATTGCAGGATTTCCCAACAGCATGGCTGGCTGGGGAATTCTGAGAGTTGAAATCCACATGCCTTAAAGTTGCCAAAGTTGCCAGACTTTGCTCTACTGGTTATACAAAAACGTTTATGGTCATCATCCTCAAACCATTTGCTCAGGGTGGGGGAAGAACACCAAACTGCCTTCTACTCGATCACTTTCCATTTATCTGAGATCCTAATTTTCACTGTTCTTTAGTGGCCCAGTAGTTGGCCGTGGTCTGCGGGTTGGGGACCCCTATTCTAGCCAACCAATGCTCCTCTCAGTCAGATCTTTCCCAACTGAATGAAGCTAAAAACTTGCTACACTGCCTTTAAGAGACTTTGGCAGAAGAAGAAGAAGGCCACTGCTGAAATCAGCAAGCATTCTTCCAAACTCTACAAATGTCCCAACTTCTTGTGCCTTGAATGAGTTGACTAGAGAATTCAGATGTCCAGTCAAAGTGGCATCTACCTCTTTTCAAATATGGGGAGAGCATCATTCAAATGGGAAACAAAGACACTCTTCCAGATGTGCTGTGTCCATCTACAGCCCCCTTCTTTGGAAGCTAGGGAGAAATACTTGGATAAGCTTAGACTGAGCAAAGGAAAAACAGTGAGCTGAAAGTGAAAAAACAACTCAGCTTCCTCCAACCCACATCATTAGATACATCCAGAGTGTTGGTACTTGCAGCCAAATTTCTTTGGAGAGCCGAAGGTTTGGAGATAAGGTCCTTTTGAGCAAACATCTACTTGTCCAAAAACAATTTTGAAGCCACAGCAGGCAGGTGGAATTTAAGTTACAGGAACCCCTTTTTCATTTCACTGGAAGAGAAATAATGCCCCTTGCTTCTCTACTCCAAACAAGCCAGGTATTTGACTTGGCAAAGTCAACTTTTTCTGGGTTTCCTTTCCCACATCTCTGAAAGACAAATCTGAGGAAACTCAACTTTCCCTAGAGAACCAAACTAAGAATGAAGCTGACTTGGATTACGGTTTCTAAACCGTAATAAAAATGAAGCTGAAATCTGGGAATAGCAATAAAAAGGCCTGTTGTTTGTCGAGCTGTTGGAATTGCCCTGTGCAACTGAGCAAAATTGCCAAACCTCACTGGACTGCGGTTAAATGGCCTTTTTTTTTTTCATTTTTACGAAATCTTATCAACTCGATGTTTGTAGTAAATTTCAGACTCAAGATTGTTCTGTTCTAGGCGCTCTTTGCTTTTAAAACCCTTTTCCATATATTACCAGGGCAGCCAAACAGCCACAGCTCCTCTGCACCATAAGCATTCACATTTTGTGTAAAATTTCAATCCTCAATCTAGACCGATTTATAGAAACTCATGATGCCACCTGGCTGAATTTATTAATCATGGAGGTGCATTATTTGATTTGCTTGCAACAAATTGACATGGTTTTCTTTGTGTTGACTAGTAAAGACTAACATGGTTTCTTTTGCTTTGGTTGAAACACACTAACATGATTTCTCTTGGTTTGCTTGTAAAAGACTAACATGGTTGTTTTTTCTTGTTGCAACAGACTAAAATGGTTTCGCCTGCTTTTGCTGCAACAGATTAACAGACTTGCTTTGGTTGCGATGGACTAACATGGTTTCCTGGACATCAAGTGGGCAGTTCCCTTGAGTGTGAGTGTGTGTGTGTGTGTGTGCGTGCATGCGTGCGTGCGCACGCACGCACACACACACAGATCAATCACATATTAAGTTATACAGAGCAATGGAATTTTCCTTCCAGCATCTGAAAACAGACATTGTCAAATAAAAACGTAGAGACTCTGGAAAGAGTGCAGAGAAGAGCAACAATGATGATTATGGGAGGAGAAGAGTTGCAGGAACTGGGGATGTCTAGTCTAGTGAAAAGACTAACTGAGGTGACATGATAGAAGTCTTCCAATATTTGGGGGGCTGTCACAAAGAAAAGGGGGTCAGCCTATTCTCCAAAGCACCTGAAGGCAGGACAAGAATCAATAGACGGAAACTGATCAAGGAGAGAAGCAACCTAGAACTAAGGAGAAATTTCCAACAGTGAGAACAATCAACCAACTGAACAGTTTGCCTTCAGAGGTTGTGGGAGTTCCATTACTAGACGCATTCAAGAAGAGACTGGACAGCCACTTGTCTGGAATGGTATAGGGTATGTTGCTTGAGCAGAGGGTTGGACTAGAAGACCTCCAAGATCCCTTCCAACTCTGTTATTCTGTTAAATGCTGGAAAATGGTCTACAATCCAGGAGCCTCTTCAAGGAGATGGTTGTAAAAAAAAATTGAGATGGCAGCCCCACCTGCCCCATCTAAACTGTTCCCTCGTCACATGCTTGATGCCCATCAAGAGGGGCAAGGCTCCAGTTGCATGGATGGCCACCATTTTGAGGCAACAAAGAAACAAAATGGAAGCCGCAGACCTAAAATAAACACCAAAGAGAAAGAACACGATTTCCTTGGCAGACCTCGGCATGGTTTTCCCTGGACACACAGGTGTTGTGCAAGCGGAAGAAATCATCCCTGTCCTGTTGCTGGCTTGGAAAGCTTCAAACCCAGTGATTGTCTTGTTGTGACATCCTTCTCTTACGGAAAAGGATGCTGTCTTCCTCACACAGGTAAGTGCAGGAAAGTTGCTTGTTCACTGCGGTCCCCCTCCTGTGGCTGAAGCTTTGTGGGCCAGATGGAAACTGACATGGCTAAAGTCCCAAATCCTGGAAATGTCAACACTACCATGGCTGTGAACATTCATCTGCCGAGAACATTCCAGGGCTGTAGTGTTGACATTTCCAATGATTTCTCTTTCCCTCCCTCCCCGCCCCCAAGATCAGCTGGACCCTGGCTTGTTCCCAGCTGTGTCTGCAGAAGGGCCAGAAAAGTTAAAATAGTGGCTGCACCTGTGGGACTGAAGCTCACCCTTTGTGGAGCATGAGGCGATTATGGTGACCACCTTGGCTGTTTGACAACCCTTTGCAGATGTCCCTGCAAGCACCTTGTATTAAGCCCGACTCACAACACATCACAATGTTTCAATTATCTGACTGAATGTTATCCTTGTAGCGCCCTAAATCTCTATGTAAAACAGACTTGTGAATCTGCTTGAATGCTCAGACATGCCCAGACTAATTGTCCCTTTGTTCATACAATGTCCTTGTTTCTGTTCATTTCTCCCCAGGGTAGTGAATCAAAAACAGCAGCTCTGCCAAAGGAGAAGACTCCAGGTGTGCACCCCAATCTGAACTAAGATTTTTTTTCTCTGGGTATACATGTGAGTTTCTAGGCACGTGAGGGAGCAGGACCTCATCAAACAATTCTGAAGGACATCAATCAGACCTCTTGGGTGATTTGATCCACCTGGCTGGGTTGAGGTCCTCCTGCATTTTGCGCCAGGAGAGACTCTCTTCCTTGACCAGTTAAAGCCATGAATCTACACTGATTTTGTTAAGCCAACAAGCCCTTCCTTTTAACCGATCTTGATACACAAACACAATCAATTTTCAGAATGTTAAGCTGCTGATTTAGGAAGACAAGGCCTTGGTGAGTTCAAGGCCAATTTATGCTACCCACAGCTATTTCGCATCACCTTCCCTCTGTTTCCTGCTCCCCCATCAATCAAGAGAAGATGCTCATCAGGAATGTCATCAGAGTGGCCAGAAAAGTCAAAATAGGAGCCACACTGGTGTCACTGAAGCTCCACTCACTTTTATGGACACCACAAAGCTTGCATTGTTCCACCATGACTTACACCCCTTAAACTGAAGATCAGCCTTCTCCAATCCTGATTTCTAGCTAAAAGTAAAGGTTTACCCAGTCCAGCCGTGTCCGACTCTAGGAGATGGTACTTATCTCCCTTTCTTAGCCGAGGGAGCCAGTGTTGTCCGAAGACACTCCCATGGTCATGACCATTTGCTGAGGCGCATAGAACACTGTTGCTTTCCCACTGAAGTGGCACCTATTTATCTACTTGCATTTGCATACTTTTGAATTGGAGCTGAGGCAAGTAATGGGAGCTCACCCTGTCATGTGGCACTTGAACCCTGACTGTCAGCCTTCCAAATGACAAGCTCAGCATTTTTAACTGCTCCGTCATTGTGGGGGGGGGGGGGGGGGGGGGGGGGGGGGGGGGGGGGGGGGGGGGGGGGGGGGGGGGGGGGGGGGGGGGGG
>JANHGD010004401.1:556666-567359 GCA_027560375.1 Imantodes cenchoa | reverse complement strand
TAGTATTTGTTTCCAGAGGGTAAGTCATCTGTGTACCAAGTTTGGTTGAAATTGCTCGAGCCGTTCTAGAGTTATGCTGGAACATACATACATACATCCTCCTTTATAGAGAATAGAATTGAATAGAACAGAACAGAATAGAATAATGTATGTGTATGTGTATATATATATATAAGAGAGAGAGAGAGAGAGAGAGAGAGAGAGAGAGAGAGAGAGAGAGAGAGAGAGAGAATATGGGATGATATCATGCATAAGTCTATTGCATCTAGAGATCTCTATCTCTATCAAGATGGATCTACGTATACTCCATTAATGCTTCCTTTGACATTCAGAAAGAATCAGTTTGGATACATCTGCTGCCTGGTCTCGTACCAACTTTCTTATTGACTGTACCCCTTGGGTTGGAAAGTAGAGCAATAAGCTCCAAATAAAACTTGACTGAAGTATGTGGAAGAAGATCTAGCAAACCTAGACTCAACCCAATAGAAGCAAAACAACTGGCCCACCACAAAACAAAAATGGAAGAACATGCTACTTGATGTCAGTGGACCCATAGCTCTCACAACCACATTTTGGTAACATTATGGGTCATTATCAGATGCAAGCTAAGGACTTGAACCAATGAAGACAGAGAAACCTGTGCCTTTGTTCACATGATCAATGGCGAGGCATGAATATATGAATAAACAAAATTCCACTTTCCCGCGATCCAAACATTTTAATATTCAGTGTTGTAAAAATATAGTTACACATGTCTAAGGCACAGGTTATAAATAGACAGGGGAGAAGGGAAACAGGTAAACATTTTGCAAGTGGAAAGCTATATTTCTAAAAATCGTAATTTTCAACAGTCAGTAGCCTTTAGGCTTTCTTTAAAAAGGAAAGAAAAATGGGTGGATGCTTTTTAGCTTAAAGAGAGAAATTACTTATTCACTACAAGCCTTTAACATTACTTACCCTCAGAATCTACATTCGGAGGGACACTAAATTCTTGCATGATTCAATATTTATATCACATCACTGGACTTCAATGGCACCCATAATTAGGAATCTGTATTATGGTATATAAGAGTCTAAGCTGATATATTTCCTCTACCTACACACACACACGCACACACACACATACATGTACACAAACACAGAGGATCAGCTGATTCTTGCTATCAATTACAGTTTCAGAAAATGAATATACTTTTTCTTACACAGTTTTGAGTGTCAGGTTTTGTGAGCCAACCACACATAGTAAAGAAGCCACCAAAGCAGCACTAAATGGGGACAAGGGGCGGAAAGGCAGGATTTCCGAAGTATTGAGTCAGCACCCCATATGCCTCCATCACAATGCTTAGTGGATTCTCTTGAATCCACAATGCTTGGTGGATTCACTTGAAGCCATGAGCACTGGCGGGATAAAACGTCGGATGGGGAAATGGGCAGTAAGAGTTCTTGATCTGACAAGGGAATGTGAAACACCACCCACTCTAGTGAGAAGGCAGATGTAGAAGCCAGCTGGGAACTCACTTGTGGGTGTCTTAAACAGCTGTTGCAGAGCTCTGGAAAAAGTAGAGGGGGCAGCCAGCATCTGTCGTTTCAATCAGTAGTTCTTGTTTACAGGCAGAAAAAGCAGTGGCAATGATGCATACTATGGTAATCCCCATGACCTAATCTGTATTACCAGAGGATGATTCAAATCTCATGATTTACAGAATGTTGTAGTGACCGTTCTGACAAAGTTTTATTAGACTTAGAAAGCAACACTTGGAGCTAGTAGGATTTCTTGAAGTTTCTTGAAACTTTATGAAGAGAATGTCCTTGGAGATTCTCAATCATCCAAGTGCTGGTTGTCCCTTTGGGACAACCTTTATGAAGAGAAGCTGTTTAATAACAATTAAAATGACCCAAAACAGGTATGGGTAAAGGTAGTCCTTAACATGTAATAGGACCTTCCTATTATGCTTGCATGTTATGATGACCATAAATTGGATTTAGTCTATTTTATTAACCTGCCCATCCCTATTTCCAAAACTACAAAACAACAAAGCAAAATGCCATCTTTCTTGAAGCCGAAGGTGCTTTTTCCACAAGGCTACTGGACTTTTTGGGGGTTTTTTCTTTGAAAACATTTTGCTATTCATCCAAGAAGCTTCCTCAGTTCTAATGACTGAGAGTCTCCATAGATACTTGCCATCTTTCTTCTTCTGATGCCCACACAGTATTGCCAGGCCCCCTTCAGTTCTCTGATACTGAAAAGAATGTGACTATGTGTGTTTTTAAAGGAGTGGCTCCTGACCATTCTAGTATAAAGATTCATGTAGGAGGCATACAAAAGGAATGTACAAGACACATTGGTCAATATTTGTACGGCTTCCCCCCCCCCAAAAAAAAATCTTGTAGATTACAATATATACTAAACAGATTATTCTGAATTGTAGGAAATGTGAAACAGATTCTTGCTGCCACTGAAAGAAGGACAGATATATATTTCAATTCTGATAAGCCCTTCTCCATGTAGGAAAACAGTTAAGATTGAAACTGGGACACAGAATTCTCTCTTATCTCCTAGAACAGTGATGGTGAACCTATGGCACACGTGCTACAAATGGCACGTGGAGCCCTATCAGTGGGCACGCCAGATGATTTTCAGGCCTTCTGGGCCCACTGGGAGTCGGGAAACAGGCTGTTTGCAGCCTCTGGAGGGGGTGGGTAAAGCCCATTTTTCGCTCTACCCAGGCTTCAGAACCTTTCTAGGAGCCTGGGGAGGGCAAAAACAGCCTTCCCCACTCCCCCAGGGGCCCTCCAGAAGCCAGAAATGGCCCCTTTGGAAGTTGGGAAATTTATGGTCTCTGGAGGGCCTCTGGGGTGTGTGTGGGGGAAGACCATTTTCGCCCTCCCCAGGCTCCTAGAAAGGCTCTGGAGCCTGGGGGGAGCAAAAAACAGGCGTTCCATTGCATGCCAGGAGCGGGGGGGCATGCGCGTATGCGCAGGGGGAGTGCATGGAATTATGGGTGTGGGCACACATGTCGTGACCCCCCGTTCAATCCCTCCCTTTTGGCACGCAGAGCAAAAAAGTTTCACCATCACTGACCTATAACTTTAATCCATTCTTTTGGTTGGGAAAAAAGAAGACAAAACAGATGAAATAAGTGGACATCGGTGCATGAAAGTTAATGGCCGGCAAAAAAAAAGAAGAATGAGACGAAGCTGAACACAGTAGGTTTAACTCTCTGAATGAATGCTAGTAATATGATAAATATAAACACTTGTCTAGAAATAAATTAACTATTGTTTATTTTTGTGTTTTATTTTTAAAGGAAATATATATTATATATAAAAATGGAAAATGTGTCTGGCAGCAGAAGCAGCAATACAGCAAATTCAGCTCTTAAGGACAATATACTTGAGCAACTATATTATAAGCTACCACACTCAAGATTGCAGTTGTGATGTTCTGTGCCTGCTTCTATCTGGCTTAGCATGTTGTGCAAATATCACTTCAACAAACCATGATTAAACAAAATATGGCAACCTTATAGTTTTCACATTTTATTTTCCTCTTGTATTACTTTTTTTAATTCCTTATGTACCCCCATTGCAGAAAGTGACTCTGAATATTTAAATGGACTGTAGTCCACAAAAACCTTTGACATGCTGTATTTATTAATTTTTCCTTCCAAAAGACTGCTGTTTTTTATGAAAATCATGCACAGTTAATCATTTTGAAAGTTTCAAGTTAAAAGATATATTTCATGGGATAATTATTGCAATTGTTCTATATTTTAAAATTTTTAAATCCAACGTACTTTCTGCTACTTTGTGACTTTAAACAGTAAATTACAGAAATTCTAAACACTTTGTTTAAAAGTTTTATTAAAATCAGTTGGACATGCTTCAATGTAAACATAGTTAGAATTCTTCTGTTTATTCAGGGAATTAAATTATAAAATAGTTAACATTCAGAATTAGAGGGCCTTCTACTGTCAGTATTATAAAATGCTCATTGCAAACTTATACCATTTTGGGAAGGGGAGAAATATATATGACATGGCAAACTTGCATTCAAATTCAAGTGACTTCAAAAATCTGTTTCTCATTTAACTTTTCCAGTCAGAAACTTTATTTTCATATGTAAACAACTGTTGGCCTACAGAGCTGGCAGCAGAGTTGGACAGTGAGGAGGCTAGGGAGGAACATGGACCAGTCCTGGAGTCTGGAGAAGGCTTGGTGTCAGAGGCAGAGATCCAGCCTGGGCCATCTGGGAGGTCTGTGCTGATTCCAGAGCCTCCAGAGGCAGACGTGAGCGAGGGAGAAGAACAGCGGGAGCCTGTTCCCAATGAGCGCATGTGCAGAGCTGCCAGAAGGCAAGAACAGTTATGGAGGAAAAGGGCTACTTGGGAGTAAGGCTTGGAGATGATTGGCCCCTCCCATAGGATATAAAAGGGGAGCAAACGGATGTGCTCGTTGTAGGAAGCAACTTGGTTCAATTGGTGTCTCAGCAGCTCAGTTCTGACTCTGTGTTCTGTTTGGCCTTGCAAAGCTCCTTGCCAATTAGATCTTGGACAGTGTGTCAAGAGAGATAAAGGTTAGTGATATCAGCCTTCTTCCAGAAAGACTTTGGCAGACTTCTGTCAGACTTATTACGGCTGGGAATGAACATAATTCACAGCCATTAAAATAAAAATAAAATTTTTGGGACTGGGTTTGTGTTTTATGATTTATCAGGAAGCCTAGTTCAGAACACGCTGATTCGTTATATCAGAACAGAATATAAGTGACGATTCACAACTGAAGCCATGATCCATGGTTTCTGTAACTCTCTTAAGCTATGCTATAATTAAGGCAAAAAGATTCAGTTGTAGTATCGATGTGCTGAACCATATATGTTCCAAAACACAATCCAATACTTAATTATCTATTTCAAATATGATTAAAACTTGCAGTGAGCTTAGACAGTGCTCTATTGATTCACTTGAGTAAAGTTTAGAGTTATTACCTTAGTTTAGAGTACAGGCGAATTCTGAGAAGGCATCAGCCAATAAACAGACTAAAATATGAAGGAATCCAAGCACTTTTTAAAAACTGCCAGTTCCAAGAATGCTTTTATTAACCATAATTATGGGGGGCATGTTATGCCCTAGCAGTGAAACTGCCTAAGTTGGAACTGTTGGAAAAGAGAATAAACTGAATAGAGCAGCTACGTGACAATCCTGTTAGAGGGTTTTATATAACTGCAATTTCAAGATGTGGAAATATAGAGTTGTATCTTGAATAAACAACATATATATTCTTTGGTTTCATTTCCTTATTCCAACCCCCTCCAGGAACATCCAGAAGTTTGTAATTCTGAGAGCTCAGTGTTTCACTTTAATAGGAATTAAGAATCCATTTAGCCTGTAGTACATTTAGCAAACCTAAATTCAGTAATCAATTCTTATTCCATTATTAAAATGCTATCATTCCAAGGCACACATTTTGCAAAATCTTAAAGAACTAATGATGCATCTTATTTCAATGTCCACAATGAGATTGTGACTACAGATTATTTTATGTTATGAATACTAGTAACAATTTTAAATCAAATAAATGTTAAATGCTCAGTAAGTGAGGGTATTAGACATATTTGTTCAGAATTTCTATTTTTATTCTGTCTTTTATGTGCCATTGTTCTCTTTTTGTTTAATTTTCATTCGCTTGAATGTAGAACAAATTCTGAACAATTTTTCTTTCTTTGTGTCAATGTTTAATTAAGGTAAGGACTGCAAATTTATTAGACAGTGATCCACTCCTCATAGTATAATATTTTCAGAATAATTGTCAGTTTATCCGTGTAGGATAAAGGAACATATCCCAGAACCTATGGAAGCATAAAACAAAGCAACCTTTTCTTCCTATAGCATCTCACTAATGAATGTTACTGTCAGTTCTATAAATAGATAATACAAATTCTGCAGTCTCATAATGAGTGCTGTAAAATACCATTGACGACATGCAATTAAATAAGGCAGTCTTGTGCTTTCCCAAGAATGTCAGTGGGGGTGGGGGTATGGTTTTCTCTTTGGTAGTTCTCTTTGGTAGTTCATTGATTAGAGTATTTCAGGGTAATACCCTGATCAAGGAACTACCAAGAAGAAACCCACATCCTCACCAACACTGGCAGGGCAAACTACTGTATTTAAACAGGACACAAACACCAAGCTCACCAGCACTAATTATGTACCTACCTTACCAATAGAGGTCCTTGGGCAAACACCTCCTAACGCTTCACCTGTTTAACTAAAATATGAGAATGACATGAAGTAGAACAATCATGCTGGCTTGGACATTGCCCAGATCAATAAGGTCCATGTCAGATATTGGAGAACTAGGAAAATCTGATAATGTGGACTACTGGAATAAAGGATACATAGATGAGCAAGAGAACCTGGAATTGATTGAATTCTATTACAACAATAATCTTAATGAAAAGGGATATATGAAAGCTATGAAGGAACTATGGATGGACAGAAGATTCGCATCACATTAACTGAGAAACAGCTAGTTACCCGATGCTTCATAATTGTGAAGAAGATGCTTTCATAACTTGAGAAAGACCAACTACACCTTAAATCCCTGACTCAAGAATATCTGGAAAGACACTTGAATAAGCAGCCAACACTTGAAGCTGGAACATCACTGACACCCCCCTCCATTACAGAGCACAATAGCTGATATGAGGCTTAAGATGATGGATGAACTACCTATAGTCAACCCTCAAGATCAATTACCAAGGCTCATGAAGAAGTACCATCAGAAAATATACCAAAAGATGCCAAAAGAGCCCTCACAGCAATCCCTACTACCACAATAACTGAAATCATTGCACTGCTATAATCCTGGAGATGTTTGGCTCCACAGTCAAGAAGAATAAAGACTGACAGCACTGGCTACCAGGCTAAGAAGATACACTAAAGAAACAGAGGCCAAGAAATAAATGTCCTATTCTCCAAAGTACCGTCCAACAGCAGAGAAATAATACAGTAGCATCAGAGCCATCATAATTGGAACTGAACAATGCTGAAAGAATATATAGGAGAAATACAAGAAACAACACCAGTGCAAAGTGGCTGGAGGATCTGAGAACAGACCGCAACACTCTCCAAGAACAGGAACCAGTTATCATCACAGTAACAAACATCCAAGTATGACTAAGTACAGGTAATCCTCAACTTATGACCAAAATGGAGCCCCAAGTTTCTGTTGCTAAGTGAGACATTTTTAAAGTGAGCTTTGCCCCATTTTATGACCTTCCTTGCCACAGATTTTAAGTGAATTACTCCAGTTCTTAAATTAATAACATGGTTTTTAAGTAAATCTGGCTTCCTCATTGTCTTTGCTCATTAGAAAGTTGCAAAAGGGAATCCCAAGCAACTGTCCGAAATATGAGTCAGTGGCCAAGCATCTGATTTTTTTTTTATCACATGACCATGAGGATGCTGCAATGGTCATAAGTGTGAAAAATGGGTGTAAGTCACTTTTTTCAGGGCTGTTGTAACTCTGAAGAGTCACTAAATGAACTGTTGTAAGTCAAGGACTACCTGTACATGAAGGGCTGGACAATACTTGGATCAGGAATTATTCACACCTAGTAGCTAAAGAAACTAACAGCACTCATTAATGTTTAGCAGTACAGATGAATCAGCTGCTAGCAACTAGCTCCTACTCAGACTGGAAGAACAGTTTTGATCATGAAAGATTCCCACAAGGGAACAACTCCATCCAACTACCAGCCAATAATCTGCCTTCCCTTAACATGGAAAGTTTTGTCAGCTAGATAATCAGAAGGGCTGGATATGGATATAAGAGTTAACATCAGCCACCTCCTCTACATGGATGATATCAATCTGTATGCTAAGAGAGAATGAGACATTGAATTTCTGATCCAGTTAAGACAGATCTATAGTGGGATGTCATTTGGATCGTAGAAGTGTGGCCAGATGATACTCAAGAGAGAGTAGGCAATCAAGACTGATGGGGTAGAACTACAAATGGACCACATAGTAGACATACAGACCATATACAAGCCCCTTGGTATCCCACAATGAAGAGACAAGCAAGACAGCAACATCTTGGATGGTACTCGAATGTACCACCAAAGGATAAGAAAGACCCTGAAGAGCCAGCTCAATGAGAAGAACAAGATCCATGCCATCAACATGTATTTATTTATTTATTAGTAAAATTTATAGGCCGCCCAATCCCGAGGGACTCAGGGTGGCGTACAAAAATAAAATCGAAAACAATTATACAAATAACGGAATTAAGAGCAACCCCCTAACTGTTAAATTTAAAACCCCAAGCATATCACAACCATATTGGCCAAAAGCATCCAGATGTAATAGTTATTGGCCCCAGGCCTGATGGCAGAGCCAAGTTTTAATGGCTTTTCTGAAAGCCAGCAGGGTCAGGACGGTGTGGACCTCCAAGAGTAGTTGATATTCTATTTACAGAAATGGCTGATATTTTAAATGTTCATATGAGGTGGAGGGTGGAGAGGAGAGATTCAAGTTGTATGCCCTGCCAGACACCAGATACCCTGCCTGCCGGTATAGTGAGTTGGCCAAAGGAAGACACCAAAGGTTTGGTGAATGTCAAAGCCGCTGTCCTGGATGAAATCAGAACATTTGGGAGTACATAAATCAGATGACATTCGAAGAACAGCGGCTAAGAGGAAACCTGAGGCAGCAGCAGACATGAGAGGAAGATTAAGCAGAGAATGCCAGGGCAAGACAAGACTTTGCATGGGATATACTATTGACAGACAGGTGAGGTGTCAGACATTGGGAACTCCTACCAGTGGCTGGAAGGGATTGGATTAAAAGACAGCACAGACGCACATCATAGCAGCACAAGGATAGGCCCTAAGAACCGGATCCATAGAAACAAAGATCTACCACCCTAGACAAGATCAAAGATGCAGATTGCGCAAGGAAACCTCAGAGACAACCCAACACATAGTGGCAAGATGTAAGATGCAGGCAGGAAAATAATAAACCACATGGTAGAACCAGGTAGCTGGCATTGTGTATAAGAATATCTGCACAATGTATGGGCTAGACCCCCACCCCCAGTCCAGATGGGAAACTCCACACAATATCATGGAGAATAACAAGGCTAAGATCATATGAGACTTCTAGATCCAGATGTACAGTCAACCAGACATTGTGGTAGTAGATAAAGACCAGAAGACAATGGTAGTAATAGATGTAGCAGTGCCAAGTAGCAGCAACATCAGGAAGAAGGAGTATGAGAAGCTGAAGAAGTACCAGGGCTGAAGGAGGAACTTGAAAGGATGTGGAAACTAAAGGCGAAAGTAATCCCAGTAGATGCCTTAGGACTGTGATTCTTAAACTGGGAGAGTAGCTCCAACATATCTCGGGAACATCACAGTTCTCTATCCAGAAGAGTGCAGTGCTAGAAACAGCTAAGATCCTGTGCCAAACTATCAGATTCCCAGGCCTCTCAGATTGAAAAAGATACATACTGCCCATAAGGACTTTTAAAATATGAATATATTTGTTTATATATTCGTATATTTGTTTGTTTGTTTCCTGGATCACACTGGTGCTGTTCTGGTATTGTTTCTACTAAATTGAATTCTGTGCTGAGAAGAAACTGGATGTTAACGAAACTGTGTAGTCAAAGTATGTTCAGTAGAAGCAAAGCATCCATATTCTATAGAAAACAATGACTAAAAATCCACCACCTACATATAAGTTATTTTAAAATTGCTCCACAATTTACTCCTTAAGTAAATTAAAAAGAAAAATATAATACCCATACAGTGTTTGCTGGGGTTATAATTAGCTTCCTTCATAATGTGTGGATTCATTTAAATAGTGTTTCTCAAACAAATGGGGCCAAACAGTATTTAAAACTGTCTTGCAAGATAGTTTGATAGCCATTTCCCATGAAATTGGATAGAAGCTAAGGAATGGAAGAAAGTGAAAAGTTGTTAGTTACCTAGAAAGAAGTGACCAATGTTGTTTCTTAATTACTAATAGATTTTCTAATCTGAAATTCTGTTACTCTATTTACAGAAATGGCTGATATTTTAAATGTTCATATGAGGTGGAGGGTGGAGAGGAGAGATTCAAGATCTGAACAGAAGAAAATCTGTTAATACAATCAACTACACACCATTAAAATTGTAATCAAATTTTATAACATGTTTAATAGATTTTTTTTTGCAGATAATTGTATATATTTTAATGCAGTTAAAATGAAATGGATTGCCTTTCCATGAGAAGGAAAACAGTATACAGAAAAGTTTTGGCCTAACAAAATTCACTGGAGTGGAATACTGTATATAAATTCTATTCCAATGTGTAACAATTGGAAAAACAATTGGAAAAACAATAACAACATTAACTGCATTCAGCAAATCAAAAGTTTCTATAAGGACATGATGTTCTTTTCTCTTATAGCTTTTTCACTGGTAAACTATCAGTAATCAGTTCATTTAAGCAAATATTTCACATATTCTTCAGTTATTAAAGTCCCCAAATGGAAACTTCTTTAATCCATTTCAAAAGGCTATGCTATTTTGAGGCTACGCTTTAACCCAATAGTCCTAAATTCTGGTTTCTAATCTCTTCATGAATGAAAAGGGGGAAATGCCTGTTGCACCATTTAATGGTGCCAGAAGGCTTTCTCCTCTGAA
>JANHGD010004401.1:520089-532310 GCA_027560375.1 Imantodes cenchoa | reverse complement strand
TCCAAATTTACCTGTACCTACTTCACTTTTGTTTATGTTTATACCAATACCTGCTATCTTGTACATGTTTTGACAAAATAAAAAAATATTATTATGATTCCTAACCTGAAACAGACAGATATTGAAACCTCTCCCAGGTTTTCATAGAGATTTTAAATGAGAAAGGGATGAGAAATAACCTAGCAGGATCACCCGCTAGCTTGACTGCTTCTCCATCACTACCTGTTCCTACTAAGGTAGGAGCCAAATTACTTCAGATTGGTGCTTCCAACTTGCAACTCTTGTAGTCAGCGTAATAATATATTTATTATCTTTATCATTCCTGGGAGGCAGAGATGGGTTCCTACTGGTTTGGACCGGTTCTATAGAACCGTTAGTAACTTGGCAGCCTGGGTCTTTGGAACCAGCAGCGACAAAGGCCTGCCACGTCCCCGAGCCAGGTCTCTCAGTGGCGTAGTAGGGGCCGCCCTCTTGTTTTTTGCTTCTGTGCATGTGCAGAAGCTTTTTTTTTTTAGTACTGTGCATGTACCCACATGCCCACACGTCCCTGAGCAAACCGGCAGTAGCAGAATCTGGAACCTACCCCTGCTGGGAGGTTAATAAGACCTAAAAGAACCTGCATTATGGTCATTCTCAAAGTTTTAGCACAGGTCATCAACCAGAAAAATGAATCTCTTTCCATCTCATGCCTGGATCTGAATCCTGATTACAAATCATCTAGATAATCCCCTTCCTCTAAAGCATTATGTAATTTAGGCACCACCACAATATTCTTAGCAACCTTACCCAAAAAGGGGAGATTGGAGATAAGATTCTAATCCCAAACAACGTGGATTGAGAGATGGTTTCTTCAAGAGTGGGAACACCACCAGCTCTAGTTGAGCTAGTTGAAGTAGCTAGTTGAAGTAATAGGATCCTGAACAAGTCAGAGAAGTGGACTAAATTATTTTCAGGGGAAATGGGTAGCATAAAGTTTTAATAATAAATTTAGAAAAAGCAAACGCTTCCAAGCCATAAAGTCTATTATTCTATTATTAGCATTCACAGATATATTGCTAAATTTAAAATGAAGAACAAGAATATGCCTAGTGCTTTTTTTAAAGCTATATGCTATAAAACAGTCTTCTCTATAGTCCTCAAAATATTGTACAAAAATTCTTAACAATATCTTTGTTGGCTGGTCATTTGGGAAATGAAGTTCTCCTATTCAAATTAGAACTTTTGTTTATGGAAATAGTTGCAAGTCCTATACGGTGCACATAACCTAGAATGTGAAGAAGAGTCATAAGCAAAAAGTAAGTCACAGCAACTTGTTTGAAAAAGTAGAAAAGTATATTATCAAATATGAAATAGTACCTGAGACACTGTACTGCTATTTAAGAAACAAAAGGGGGAAACATTTATAATACCACATACCTCCCTGCGACCAGTAATATCGCACAGAGTGGGTCTCCTCCAGGTCCCATCAGCCAAACAATGCCGGCTGGCGGGGCCATGGGGTAGAGCCTTCTCTGTGGTGGCCCCAACATTGTGGAACCATCTGCCTCCGGAGATCTGGACCGCCCCCACCCTCCTGGCCTTCCGTAAAGCTGTCAAGACTTGGCTATGCCGGCAGGCTTGGGAGAGTGGAATAAGATAGGACCTTTAATTCCCCCCCCTTTTCTGCATGTTGAATGAATGTAGGCGCAGTGGTTAGAGTGCAGTACTGCAGGCTACTTCAACTGACTGCTAGTTCAGCAGTTCACCAGCTCAAGGTTGACTCATCCTCCTGAGGTGGATAAAATGAGGACCCAGATTGTTGGGGGCAATATGCTGACTCTGTAAACCACTTAGAGAGGGCTGTAAAGCACTATGAAGTGGTATATAAGTCTAAGTGCTATTGCTATTATGTTTATGTCTCCTTGGGACATCTGATGGACATACTGAAAACATGTTCCATGGATAAGCATAAACTGTGAAAAGGTTCTCCAGGAATGCTGTCTGAGGCATGTTGAAATAAACCTGAATTCCCTAGACTGTGAGACTAATGACACATAAAATGTCACTTGTAACATAGAATTCTTACTTTTGATTCTGTTTTTTTCATCAATAATTTTATCCACCATCAAATTACAATTTCTTTCATTATGCCATTGCACTCTGTATATATAGAGAGAAATGTGGATGTAAGGCATTTACATGCTTATTAAATTATTCATAATTTCTCCCTAAGAATCTGCAATTTATTCAACATTTTCCTATTCAGCACTGGCTCAGTTGATAAGAATTGGAAAGCAGATTCACCCCAGTTGATTGATTAAACAAAGAGAATGCCTTTCCAAACCCAGCTCTACTGCTTTATTGACAAGTAGTTAGTTCTCTAAGATTGTTAAGCATACTAAAGAAACTGCCACAACTCACACTCTGGTTTGGGACTGATAGGCCAAATGTTTCTTGCTGGAAAAGAAAAAAGCACTGTTGATTCCAGAGAAGTGGTCAATCTAGTTTTTAGATTGTTTGTTTGCATAATTTCTATGCTGCTCAGTTAGTTAGATCTGATTTTGTATAACCAAGTTGAAGCCAGCTACATGCTAAAAAATTACGATGTCAAAATGATGACACAGTGCAATGATGTCATGATTATGCACTTGACATGACATTGTCAAGTACATGCCATTAGGCCTTATCATTTGCCCCTTTTGGGCCACGTCCTGCAGACATCCATGGTTGAAGCCTATTGTTTTGCAAATTGTTATAAGGGATGATACCTACAATTCATGTGTTGTGAGTGTTAAGCACTTGGCTTTTAGGGTTACTTATTCCCTCCACTTAATAGATCTGTGTATTTCAAGACAAATATCTCTGTGATAATTGATATTTTTAGAAGAATGCCAATCACTTAAAGTCTACATTGTTTTGCAATGTATAACTGCCTTATATAAATATACCTAATGTAGTAATCATTTGCATTGGAGACAGATTTGGTCTTTATCAGGTATTTAATTCAAGAAATGTTAACACTGAAAAACGTAGTTGGAAGACAAAAATAGGTAGAGGCACAATAGCCAGAAATAATAAATGGAAATAATTCAGAAACCTGCAAAAGAGGTAATCTTGCAACTTTGTGTTACAAACCAGTGCTGACAGATAGTAGTGGTATAAATAGCACAAAAGGGAAATATGTAGGCAAAAGAAAGAAAGGGAAAATCTTCTGTGTTTCTAGTTCTACAAACTAGGCTAGTGATGAACCATTTAAAATACGTTTTGCCATTTCCAGATCCTTTGCTATGCTATATGAGCATTTCCATTTGTAAGTACCACAGATTCAGCCTACATATGGTTGAAATCATGTGGATGCTTTCTAGCTTTAAATTTGTCCTTTCAAAAGCTCTACAACTGAGAAGCGAGTTAATAATCTATGTCCTTTGAGCCAGGAAATTATCCACTTAAATATACCACAGCTGGACTTGTGCTGTCAGTTTTGTTCCACATTTTAAGCAAATCATTCTGAAAGTGAAAGCAGTAATGAGGAGGTGGCTGCATTTTTATGCACACTCTGGCAGTATCATATGGCTTTAAACTGAGAGAAGGAAAAATATAGCTGTTCTGGAAATTTTCTATTTCAAAGGTAAACATTAACCAAGGTTTTATAGGAGAGAAAAAGGGTACCATAGTGTAGAATGTAGCAGCCCACTAGCCAAATGTGTGATGGATTAAAGCTGTCAATTTCCAAACTATTTACAGGAAGCACAATAAATTTAGGATACTTCAATAGGTCTCTGTGTATTTTAGTAGAGGGATTACCTAAAGAAAATACAAGTCCTGTTACATCAAGCCAAAGGTCCAACCACCTTCAAGCTCATTACTCTTTCTTCTTCCCACGTATACCAAAATCCCACCCCTAGTAGAAGTAGGATTCTGACATGGTATACCTCCTCATAAATTATATGTCATTCTTTCCTTACAAATCAATAACATATTTGCATCTTTTTCATTGAAGAGATCAGATCACCAATTAACACTTATAGCTGAATAAATTATGTCAGATTGTTGCCCCTCACAGGATATCATTGAACATTAAGCAATTTATCTTGTAAAAAAATGGCAAAAAATCTACTGTAGGGGTGAGGGGGGAAAGTAAATTAATTAAAGTAAAACATTAACAAATAAAACTCAATTTCTTCACAATAATTTTAATATGGTTTGGTCTAAATAGGAACCAGAGGTCTCTAAGCAGATTGCAAATTTGTTGAAATTTTAAAAATGAGGTTTTGTGTCATCTACCTTTATCTCCTCCAAATAGTTTTACAAGTCTAGAAAAAAGCTTTTCTTTTCTTACTGTAACAATTGCAAACATTTCTACTGCTTGTTATTCACTTAACATGAGGAAATAAGAGAATGGAGACTCCAAAATCTGACACCACATTTCCTTAAAATGCAAAGCAATTTTTGGAAGTGGATGAAAAGAACTAAACAAAAAGACTTGAGCTAAGTAAAAGGAATTAAAAATGAAATGGTGAAATTATTTGGGATGAAACCAACCTGAGGAAGGAGTGTTTTAGAGATTTGTATGGGAATGAAAGTTATGTGGTGGTGAGTATAATTAAAATAAATGTTATAAATGTCAAGAAAAGGTTAATGAGAAGTCATAAAGTGAGAATGTTGACAGATGTAAAGCTGCAGGTGGAGATAGAGTAACTGTAGAAATGTTGAAATATGTATGTGGTTTGCAACTTGCTCAACATGTGTGCAAAGGCTGCATCTGTGTCTGATAACTGGAAGAATGATTTTATTATTCCCCTGTAGCAAAAGTGACTGTAATAACTACAATAGCTACAAAGGGATGAGTTTGTTAAGTGTGCCTGGGAGGATGTTAGGCAGGATTTTGATTGCAAGAGTAAAAGAGGTGATAATGAGAAAACCTGAAAAATACACTGTAGTTTTATGCCAGGCATGAAGTACACAGATTTTTGCTCTTGTAGCAAGTTGTTTAAAAATGTAGAGTGAATGTGTCAAAAGAAAGAGAAAGATTGAATAAGATATGTTGGATGGAGTTTATGACATTCTAAAAAAGAAAGAGAACTTGAAAGAACAGAAAGGGGAGAAAGGGATGAATGTTTTGCTTTTTAAAGGAGTTGCTGAAGGGTATGCTTACCATAACTAGTCATTTAAAGCCTATTTTATTTGTTTATGTAGCTATGACATAAGTGAGTTATTCAAAGTTGCATTTTGTAGGTTTAATATTGTTGTGTTATTGCTAGTATCCCTTTCTAAACTCCTAGAAATATGGCATCATAAGACAATAACTATAGCTAAATAAATAACAATGTCAATAAAATAAATAAAATGCTAGTATTTTAATTTTACTTTATTTTTACATAACTAAATAAATTATATCTAAAAGTATGTACCTAAAATATCCCATTAGAACGGATTTTCAAGAAATGTCTAAAACCTGAAATACACTATTTATGAGAAAAATCCACATATAGTTTACTAAAGAAAAAAGAAATAAAAGACTAATTCACAGACACACACACACACATAATGTTATGCAATTAAATTATTTTAAACATTTAGTCTTTTTTAACAGTAGGAAAAGCGGGAAATAAAATTAAATCAGTAAAATCTTTGTTTAAATATAGAAAAAGAGATCACTTCTCCAGGGTATTGTATAGCTAACAGCAAAAGGAAGTCTTTCAAAGATTATAGTATCTGTTCTAATGCTTGAAACAGTTGCCATGTACTGGAAAAGGAATTTTTAAACAAGGATTTATGTAGAAAGCTTACACTTTTATTAAACATAAATCTTATTGGAAAGAACCAATAGATTGATGTTACTTCTTGATTTTGTGCCTGTTTCTTTTAGTAACATCCAAGACATATCAAGACACCAATCTGATATTTGAGCATGGTGCTTTATGATAGTATGAAAAGTGAAATTATCAGGGGGGTTTCAGATTTGTAAAAATATGGGAGGAGACTGCAGATACTGTCTTGATGTCACATGGTATGGACTAACCAATCAGTGCTGGTTTCTGATACAAACTTTCTCCTCAGTATTTTGTTTTATGGAAAATGTTATGGCTGACTGGAAAGGTTTGGGAACATTGCCATAGACATTTCGCCAAGCAAATGAGCAGTGAACGGATTTTATTTAAATGTCATGCTGCCTGCAAGATATTTATATAGTTAATTAGAATTGGGTACCTGTTTGACTTCCTCAGATGAAATCCAATCTTCACTAAATGTAAATCATTATTATTCTTACCCTCAAAATTAAAATTATGTGTTCATAATTATTCTTGAAGTTCTGAATATCTCTTGTAATTATTGTTAATGAAAGCTAAAATAAGGGTCATGTTTTAAAATAAAATATATAATCTAGTACATGGTTCTTGACCACCTAATGTTAAATATGGAAGTGGTAATAATCTATGAAGCAGAAAATTCCATGTTGCTAGCAACTCTATAAACTTATTTAGTATAAAGTACACTGCTTTGTTTCTTTAGTTTTGACTTATAAGAACTGGCCTCAGTTCACCCTCATTTTGTGTTTGTTGAGTCACATCATTCCAGATGAATGCTGAGTAAGTGTACTTGCTCTCTACTAAATGACTGTCTACCATGAGGGAAATGGAGGAATACATTTCACTATTTAAACAAAAATTAATTGCAAGTTTTTCAGTTTCATGTTGATGAGCTAATTTCAAATTTCCTTTACATTAAAAGTTTCTGAACTTTTTACATTTCAAATCAGAATGGGACAACAACTCATTACAGCCAACTTATCCCAGCCAACTCATCCCGGTCAACTTGCCACAGGACCACTCACCACAGGACCACTCACCATGGGATCTTTCAATGTGGATAACTCAAGAGAGGCACTTGTAGAATTCCAGTTCACCCCAGCTTTGAGGACTTCTAACTAGATACGGTTCAAAACTAAAGCAAGACAAGGCTTGCTGCAATTCACTTGGCCCTCTCTTGAGTTATCCAGTGGTGAGTTGTTCCTCTGCAAAATGGCCAGGTCAAATCAGCTGGGGTGATTTAGTTATGACCCTTCCAAATTGTATACTTTACATTACACTATAAGCTATTTTGGAAGGTCTGTAGTTTTAAAAAGCAAGTAAAGAATTATTTACACCATTCTGTGTACAGGTTGTCCTTGAGTTACAGCCATTCATTTAGTGACTGTTCAAAGTTACAACAGTGACTTATGACTGTTTTTCACACCTACGACTGTTGCAGCATCCCCATGGTCACATGATAAAAATTCAGATGCTTGGCGACCGCTTCATATTTATGACAGTTGCAGGGTCCCAGGGGCATCTGATTATCTTTTGTGACCTTGTAACAAAGTCAATGAGGACTCCAGTTTTGTTTAACAGTCATATTACTAGGTGAATAACTGCAGTGATTCACTTAACAACTGCAGCAAGAAAGATTGCAAAATGGGACAAAACTCACTTAACGACTATCTCACTTGGCAACAGAAATATTGGGGGTCAATTGTGGTTGTAAGTTGAGGACTACCTCTCCATCTATCAAGACTATATTAAATAGACAAGTAAAAATGTACTGCCTAATTAAAATTGAAAAAAACAACATTTAAATTTAACTTTTCCCTCAAGTCTTTGGCAAAAGAGTTAAAGAAATGTATTGCCAAATTTCAGTGACTCCGGTTTAATTTGACACCAGTAAATTCCTAGTTGTGAATTCCAAAGCCCTGGCAATCTGTTCTTTCAAATTCTAATCTCACAGTTTACACCAGCATCACTGCTAGTAATAAATAATATATATATAATGCAGGCAACTTTCAGAAGGTTCAATAAAATGATCAAAGTGCTGTCACAAGGATTAGAAGCAATTTGCGGAACAGAGATCTCCTTTGTGTATGTTGGCATTTGTATATGTTCTCTGAGTGCAGCTCTTAAATTATAAATGAGCAGGGCCATTTTTAAAGGGATGTTTACTAAAACAATTGTGCCTCCTTTAGTACATTGATGGACAGCTCTTTTAGGAACAAAAATAGCGTAACAATGTAATATTTCTTCCAGACAGACAGTCCAGCGTGTGGGTTTACAGAACCAGCTCCAGGAGCTTCTAGAAACTCAAAGGGCAGATGGAAAATCACAGTCAACATCTTCAAGGTAACTAGGCTTATAAAAGTGGGATTCAGTTTCTGAACAGGTATTTCTCATAATTACTACACAACTAAATTATGCTTCAGCTAAAATTTTAATCTGAGTTTAAAAAATGTAACCGAAATATCAATAAATAGAAATTGATATTGAATGCAAAATAGAAAAGTGGTTCTGATAAGTCAAATGCAAAACTATGATTATTTTGCTTTCACAGAAATCCATAATATAAAAAGGAAAACTTGAGAAAAAGACTTTCTCAATATTAATTGTAATCTCAATAGTGATTTCTCCAATATCTGTGGCATACATAAAGCTTTGAGAAGATTCAAGCTACTAAACTGTATCTAAATCTATATTATTTGGTTCTGTAGTGAGTGTAGTTAGTCTGGTGAGAGTAATGTCAGGTGCAAAAAATCAGAACACTAATTAAACAGAGCAGTATGTCTATTTCTATTTACCTATTTACAAAAACCTCACTAGACTAACTGCAATCACAATAGAACAACCAGATAAGCACTCCAAGGTTAGGAGGTTCTGCTCACCATCACTTCTTCCCCCTGAGAGATTCCAGGTTAGCCAGTCTCTTAACACACACACACACACACACACACACACACACACACACACACACTCTTCAACTGCAGATTCCACCATACCAATGCAGTTACCGTCCAAAGTGTAAATTTTAATATTCTATCCAAATTCTGGTCATTGCTAAGAATTCTAACCTGATACTTGACCAGCCCACTGGAGACACTCCATGCCAAGATGGAGAAGGCTGCTTCAGATGACTTGTTTAACCTCTTCATCTAAACTTCCTCAGAATGTTCAGAACCATCCTGATATGTAAAAATGGAGTGGAAATAAGTTATGCTGCTCTACTCATATTAAATTCAAATATAACGGCGAGAAGAATATTTATAGATATCCTGCTCCTCCCCCTCCTTCCCAATGTCTGTTCCAGTGTTAACATAAGGACTATCAACTAAATAGTAAATTCTGAGGCATAGACAATGCTGTCGTTGCTGGTGATGACATTAGTATTGTGGTTGACTATTAATAATATTGTTACTATTCCCATAGCTTGCAAATAGACTTACATTCTTAAATGTACAAGTCCATAATATATTCCAAGTGGATGAGGTAAAAAATGAAAGGCAATAGGAATGCATAGGAAAGGGGGAGAAAATGTAATGGAAACATTCATGTTGTGTCTGTATAATTTTGATTGTGGTCTTCTGTACTAATTTTTTTTTCTTTCTCCACTGAAGTTCACCATCATCACCCATTTCTGGCAAACCACAGTGGAAACAATCTGATACAGATGATGTGACCCCACCAAAAAGTAAACTGAACACTCATGATGGGATTCAGATTCATGGCAATGCAGGAATTCACCACCCTAATCTGCCTAAGATGAAAGAGGAGGAATCTGACAAAATCCTGCGCCAGTTGCTGGGGAAAGAAATCTCTGAGAATGTCTGCATGCAGGAAAAACTGTCCTTAGAATTTCAGGATGTCCAGTCTTCCAAGAATACAAAGAAGGTGCCATTGGAGAAAAAGGAACTGAAATTAGCAAGACTGAAGCATCTAATGCAGAGGTCCCTCAGTGAATCTGACACAGATTCAAATAATTCGGAAGACCAAAAGAACACACCGGTGAAAAGAATTGATAAGCCCAGGCCACGGCCTATAGTGGAAAATACTGAAAGCACTGAGAATTTGCATTTCATGATTAAGAAACATGCTTTGGCGTCCGGACGCCGGTTTCCTTTTGGAATTAAAACCTCAAAATCAGTGGATGGTCACAGCCCTTCTCCCACATCTGAAAGTAGTGATCCTGATAATGAATCCCACTATCAGACTGGAGCCGTGTCTCAAAGCCAGGTTGGGGGAGACCCCAGTCAAGCCAATCCTGATACCACGATTGCTCCCAAAGTAGCCACGAGTCCCAAGAGTGCCCTCAAGTCTCCCTCTTCAAAACGCAGGACTGCTCAAAATTCAAAACTCAGAGTGACATTTGAGGAGCCTGTGGTACAGTTAGAGCAAACAGAGATTGGTTTAAATGGAGAGAAGGACAAAGAACAGAATAAATCTCTTCCACGGCCAACACCGAATGCTGACGCTGGGGACCAGCAGAAACGCCCTTTTGGAACATTTCGATCCATAATGGAGACACTGAGTGGCAATCAGAACAATAATAATAATTATCACTCTTCAAGTTTAATCAAGACCTCATCACCCTTTACCTCATTAGGAAGAAAAGCCACAGATAGCAAAGGAAATTCAGCAACTTCTACAAAAGGAAAAAATAAACCAGTGAGTTATTATAAAGGGTTGAGGGAATCCTTGTGCTTTCATCAATAATTTCTGCCAAAAACGAATGCCCGAAATAGTGATATATGCATTGCAGGATTAAATTAATATCAGCTCATCATCACTGGGGAAATTTAGGAGAGGTAAATGATGATGTGGGAACATCTGGAAGGAGGCAAGAAAAAATTGAAAAGGGTGTAACACAAAGATTTCTGATTCAGCTTTTTCAAAATGTGGATCGTAATGCAAACTTTTCTATTTGCTTGGATGAAGTGATGACAGTAAAAGCCAGCTTGCATTCTCCAGTGCACAGAAGAAATATCAGAGTGTTTTGTTTTATATATAGGTCAGAGATAAAAGGAATATTTCATCATTTTGCTTTGGTATGAATTCAAACTAGAAATAGATTTTATGTAGATGTTCTTAAAATCCAAACCTCTCAGCAAAAGATAAAATATTCTATATTTCATATATGTACAGAGAGAGGGGGGGGGGAGAGGGAGAGAGAGAGAGATGGATGGATGATTGGATAAGAGTAATAAATATTTTATTTGGAATACATTATAGAAATATTATTAGGGAGGCATATCCATGCAATGCTGTTAAACCAGAAATAGGAATACAGCCATATGAAGAAATTCTAAACTATAAATACATGAAGCACCAGGGGACCAAGCATGGTGTTACATTCTGTTTCCCTTACCTAAATGCTGTGCTTGGCAGCTATTATAATGTGTTAAAACATTCATATGGTCTGACATGTTTCAGCTTTGAATGATTTTCTTTTCTTTACAAGTGCAAACCTTTCTGTTTCAGCATTTATGCTAGGGGAGCAAAAAAAAAAAGACACCAGTTATGAAGCACACTATCTTACTTGAAGACATTATCAGCTATTATATAGAATTATTTAAAATAGTTTACTTGTGTCGACCATCATGTCGGCCATAAAGCAACTGAAATGTGATTGGCTTACAAAGAGATAGATGATTGACAAGAATAGGGTAATTATAAAGCATTGGGCAATGCTGCAGCAAAAGTGAGGCAAAGGATCAGAATTAGGAAGCTAAGGTTCAACCTTTATTTATAAGAATGACGACTATCAGGAAAAACACTCAAATGATAGGACTTGTGGAGAACATAATTTGCTTCTAGAGATCCAAAGAAAGGGGAAACACTTCCAAATAGAATTCTGCCAGAGAAATGAAAGTTATGGAAGAAAGAAAAGAGAGGTATAAAAACAAGTTTTGTTTAAAACAGAGGTGCCAATAATATAGGGTAGATTCAATTTGCCAGCATTTTTTCCTGGATCCCAAATCCCTATCCACTGAAAATGATAGGAAAAAAGAAAACAGTTCAGTCTGTATTTTTTGGGGAGGAGGTGGATGGAAGAGAAGGTTGATTTTAAGTAGGAAAATGGTTGATGCCTAAGGCACCCTTTTCTCCTTTAAAAAACCCAATATTCCCAAATCTCATGTCCAATAAAGGTCTTAGCTCCATCCACTGGCATGCAGATCAAATAATATTTGAGCCAACAGAAGCTCCATACTCCAGATCAGGAGTTTTGGAAGGCAGCTTTGATAAAATAACTGAGTGGATCATATTTTACAGTCCCATTCCAAGAAAAAGCAAGAATTATATTTATATAAAGATTTGTTTTTTTTTAAAGAGTAAGCTTTCACAGAAAGTCAGTTTATAGTTCATTTGGTTTCAAAAATGTAAGCCTAAAGATAAGTTCCTAGAGTATTGAACTAAACCAGTGCTTCTCAAATAGTGGGGTGG
>JANHGD010004401.1:406051-420396 GCA_027560375.1 Imantodes cenchoa | reverse complement strand
AGCTTCTTCAGCTCTGACTGGATGGTGAAGAATGGAAGGATGCATTCTATGCAGTCAGAGCTGAAGAAGCTTCCTGGATGAGAAGCGAAACGTCTTCAAAGAGAAAACAAGGGAGTCCGGTTGCCTCCTGAAAAAGCAACTTTGGGACAACAGGGTTACTTTACACGCCACAAGCCAAGTTCCCCGCATCCAGAAGAGCAACAGCGACTTTCTCCTCTCCGGCCTCCGCGTTGCTAACGCTCCGACTTTCCACAACCACGTCCTTCCCTCCGCCCACCGCCCCACGCCCTTCCCTCCGCCTCCACCGGCTCAGCGTTCCCTCTAGCTCCGCCCCCTCCCGGCCTCGTGTAGGGAAGGCAGCTTCTCGCGCATCGGGTCACAGCGGCCGTCACGTGAGGGGGGAAGTAAAGGGGGCGTGGTCTATAGTCGTCCTCTGACTGGCTGCAGCTGCCGGAAATCTCGCGCCTCTGAGAAGAGTGGGGTGGGGGGGGGGTTTCGAGCGGGGAAAGATGGCGACAGAAAGGGAGCCCCCTCCGTTTGGGGACGGCAAGCCGACAGAGTTCGAGGAGCTGGAGGACGGGGAGGACCTTTTCATCAGCACCGTTTCTACCCTGGAGGTAAAGAGGAAGGAGTCGCGGTTTCTCCACTTTTTTCGCCTCTTGGAACTCTTCATTTCTGCTCCCAGGGCAGCTGCTGTGGGGTTTGTCATGGCTGTTCCCTCCCTCCGTCCGAGAGGTTTTGACTTAATTGGGGGAGGGGGGGGGATTAAGGGTTGGAGGGGCTTTCCTCAAACCTTGGTTTACTCCTGCGAGTGGCACCTGCCTCCTCTTTCCCTGCCATTCCCTGGGCTGGGGCTCGCCAACCTGAATTGCAGCAGCCACCTCTGGATTATTCTCAGCTGTGACACTTTTCTAAAAAAAAAAACCACCACCACCAAGTGATTTAATTTTCCACACTTTGGGTAAAGACGTATATAGCCATGGAGTGGATTTCCTCCAGTAGGTTTCTCTAAGGCAGTGTTTCTCAACCTTGGCAGTTTGAAGATGTGTGGACTTCAACTCCCAGAATTCCCCAAACTGCCAAGGTTGAGAAACACTGCTATAAGTAGTAGGCTGCTTCTCCTGGAGAATAAGGTCTGAAAGTGCCAACTGTTTGAGAGAGAGCATGTTCCTTGCAGTGCTGCATAAAGAAAATATCTGTTAAAAATAGATATTATAATAATAGAAACAGTTCATTTAATGACCGTTTGACGTTTACAACGGCACTGTAAAAAGTGACTTGCGACCGTTTTTCACACTTAGGACCATTGCAGCATCTCCATGGTCACATGATTTACATTCGGATACCATTGACAACTAACTCATATTTATGACGGTTGCAATGTCCTGGGGTCATGTGAGCCCCTTTTGTGACCTTCTGATAAGCAAAAATCAATGGGGACACCAGATTCACTTAACAAACGTGGCAAGAAAAGTCATAAAATGGGACAAAACTCACCTAACAAATTTCTCACTTAGCAACATAAAAGTTTGGGCTCAACTGTAGTCTTACGTCAAGGACTACCTGTATTTGAATATTCCTGAGCTATTGTTGCTGTTTCAAGTATTCCTCGGTTGTTACTTTCATATGTGTTAATGCGGGGGCTGCTAATTGGGGAATAAAGTGTTACTCGAAGATGTTCAAATACTTCTGAAGTTTTGCTGGGAGTGAAACCAGTGGGTTAACTTTTCAGTTGAAGTGCAGGCGGTTGTGCTATAACCTTACTGATAAATTGAAGGAGTAGTACACAGTGTGTATTTTTCAATATAGGATTTTATTTGTTTCCTTATTGGGTACTCATGTCCTACACCACTGATGAAAATTTAATTAGCTCAGGCACTGGTTTGTGTGTCTTTAATGCAATTCTTAGATTCAATAAAAGAAGCTTGATAGTGGTTTGTCTCATGTTAATAAGTCTATCACAAAATAGTTATAAATCAAAATGTTCTAATTTGTAAACAACCACATTTAGTATCTATTTGCCATATATGATAGATAAAAGCATTTAGTGAGCCTTCTTTTACAAGAAGGAAGTATTGATGCTTTGCTGGCTGTTGTTTCCTAAACTTACTTTTTATGCTGAGTCAGTAGTAGTTTTCCTCTTTGTGAAAAAAATAGGCAAAATATGTGGAGGAAACATGCTTTCAGAAAATTGAATATAGTACTCCTGCCTTTCTAAACTGCTCAGTTTAAATATATAATACTATAAACAAGACAACTAGAAATAATTTGTTGATATTAATTAGATTAATTATATAGGTATCCATATTTCTCATACATTGGAGTTTGATCCCTAGAAATCATGTGTTGTGTATGAAACTAGTAGCCAGAGTAGCTTTTACAGGAACAAAGACTGAAACAACAGAAATTATGTATGTGCATTTATAAAATCAATGTATGTTGAGTTGACTATTACTGTGAAATTAATAGTGATAATTTGAAAGATTTGATTTTGCAGAAATTGATTTTGTAACTAAATTGTAGGTTTAATTTTCTAATTGTTAAGTCACTAATTTTTGAGCCCAACTCAATGCATGAGAGATGAATTTGGATCTTTGGTTAAAATTTTTGCTATATAACAAAATTACTATCACAAGTTTTATCTCTACAACTATAGGACACTACTGTTTATCAGAGTCTGTTGTACAATATTCTGATATAACTAAAACCCTTTCATTGAGTTACTGAAAGTTTTGTGTTCAAATAACTATAGTGGCTTTAGTTACTTTTTTTAGTAATCATTTCCCCTGGATTTGGCTTCATTTAACAATTAAGGCAGCATATCTGTATCCTGCAGTATTAACAGTCATAAAGGGTATGAAAGTATTAATATCTTAAATTAGAGTTGCATTGAAAGTATCTTATCAGTTTTTCCTGCCTCAGCATTGTTTCCTCTGTCAGATAAATACATAAATACTCAGATGCATTATCTGCAATCTAAATACAAAGCCTTGCATATAATTTAAATCAACACTAATCTCTCCAGGGAATCTCCCTATTATATGTAATTACCCCAGGGAAATTAGTACAGGTGTGGAAAATATTTTGACTTCAGAATTCCTTGTTTTGAGTTACTAGAATCTTATAGGTGATCAATACATCTTGCACACCTCCAGAAAGAATAGGTAGCTTTGGCATGTCTTTTATCTGAATAGCTTATGTTTGGTACCGAAAGTTTGGTTTATATTTCTTTTTCTGATTATATGTGCCATTATTGTATATTCAAAACCTGAGTGCTGAGTGCTGTACTAGTAGACTATGGCTTCACGTACTAAAATGAATGGGTAGTAATGGAATCCACAACCACAAAATTTTAATGACTTCTAATTTGGTAGCTTTAGTTTGCAGTTGAAAAAGTTTTTAACCCTAAACAAATAAATAAGGGTGATTTGCTGACAAACATACTGAAGATCAGTTTTTACTCTCCTACCCATCTAATTTCCAACCGCATTTAGCCACTCCTTATTGGAGTGAACAAACAAAAAAGTGACCCTTCTAGAGTCTGGGGTATTTTACTCCTTTTGCATTGTATCTGTAATAATTAAATGGAACCTCTTTGTTCAGAAGTATTGCTATGGCTCTATGGTGCTTCAGCTTTTAGTCACTTATCCTGCTAGAAATTTGCTGAATAGATAAGCCTGATCTGTTAGGCCTTATTTTATATCCATGAAATGTTTTTATCTAATATTGTCCAACTGGTATTTAAAATGTTGGTCAAAATAGCTAGACTACCCTAAAGTTGCCCTAGGCTGGTTCCATAGGAAATTACATTAGTAGCCTATTATATTTCATTTGTTGGCAGCCCATTTCTTAACTTATTTTGCTTCATTTAGCAGTGTGTAAAACTTAAGTATTTTGATTGCCTTTTTAAAGCTTTGAGACTTTAAGCTAATGCAATTTGCAAATATTGTTAAAAACCATTTACTAATAAATTTATATAAATGAATTCAGAAGTTCAACAGTATTAAGTGATATTAATAGAATTAAGTCTTCATAGTTTTATATTTTAAAAGCTTTTAAAGTTTGGATATACTTACATCAATCTCTTTTTATTACTCAGCAATAATTATTTCCTATTATAGGAGCTTTAAAAGTCAATGTTACCACATTTAAATTGGATTAACAAATATGAATTAAATTTTAGACTGACATTTGAGTGCATACGAATTAACAATACAGTGACTATCACAAAGTGAAAACATTAGCTAAGGGATCCGCTAAACAATAATTAATGGATTCTCAGTGTGTTATTCTACAGCTCCGAGGAAATGGAAAGTGCTGACATGAATAAATATATTCTCTGCTTGTGAAAGTTAACCCAAAAAAATCATAGTGTAAATACTGACTGTTTCTCAATTCTTCGTTCCTTTCTCTAGTCAAGCCCTTCATCTCCAGAACCAGCCAGTCTTCCAGCAGAAGACATCAGTACAAATTCAAATGGTCCTAAGCCTACAGAAATCTTATTAGATGATGACAGGGAAGATCTTTTTGCTGGTAATTTCTTTCCCATTTTTAGACGAGTTATTTACTGGAAAAACTTCATGCATGCTTTTTCAAGGTATAATTTTAGTAACCTGTTTTGCATCCTTTATCATCATTTAGTTAGTATTAAATACATCAGAACCGTTTTTAACATTTTAACAAAATTTATCTGAATATAACATTGCAACTGTAGCATTGCAGTGGGTAACAAGCAAATATCTCCTATGTAAAATTATGATGCATTAAAAGATCAGGCCTTTGTCAGTCTTAATACATACTGTTTTCTTTGTATATACAGAGTAGAGATTGAAAGATTAAAAGTTCATTCTTCTCTCTTTTTTGCATATTAACAGCTTCCTATTATGTTTCATCTTGGGAAATCATGCTTTGACCTAAGTTTAACAAGACCAGCCATAATTCCTATATTCAGAGTCTCTTGGCTTAAACTGTAACACAGAATATGTTTTATTGAAACTGTTTCGGTAACTGAAGCATGAAGGACATAGTTGAATTAAATTAGCTTCATTTGTGCATATGTACTGACAGGCATGGTTTTGTAAATGACGTTCCAGAAAGGGTCATTCAGTTGCATGGCATTAATACAGTTCTCCTACTTCAGTTCTCCTTAGAACAGAAGTTACAACTTTTGGACTTCCCCTTTTTCTTTATCATGTACTGGATTGTTTTGGAAGAAAATGCAACCAATGAGAGCACATTTCTAAGAATCCTGTAGTATAAATTATGCAGCAATTGCTTTCCAAGATCAAACAACTGATATATTCCATCTTTATAACATTTTGTTCTTTAAGGAAGAATATAATCAAGGTTACACACATTATGAGAAGCTTGTTCATGTGGCTACTTATACAATTAAATGAGTATTTCTATTCAGTTACTTTTAGCATTTTTATTTGCTATTTCTATTCAGTTGCTTTTATGGGAAGTTTAATGCTAATGTCTAGGACAGGGGTTGGCAACTTGTGGCTCCAGAGCCACATGCGGCTCTTTGGGCCACCTGCTGTGGGTCCCTGTCCCATCACTGTCTGGCCTTGCCCTCCCCTCCCTTCACTGGCCTGAGAAGATAAGGGTGACAGTGAGAATGGAGAAGCGGCCAGCGCTGATTCTCTGGTGCTGGTTGAGGAACATAGCCACCCCTTGCTGAGGCTTCTCTTTGGGCGACCCTGCTCCCCGTCTCGTGACTCCTTGGCTGGCTGTGGCGGGGCCAGGAGTGTGCGCATACCCGGGGAGACCTTCAACCAAGCGCCAAAATGCAGCAAAGTCGTGTTCGGAGAGTGGGCGGCTGCTCGCTTAAGGAGGGTTGTTGGACGCAGCTTCTCTCCTGCCCTAAGGGTCTCGCCCGTGCCTTGTCCCATTCTGTCCTCCCCTGCAGCTCTTTGGCCGAAGGGGTGGGCATAAGCTCCAGCCCGAAGCGGCAGGAAGTGAAAGCTGCCTTTGCTTGGGTGATCCTCCTCCCACTCCTTCTCTCATGGGGGGGGGAGGGGCACGGCAAAGCGATGGCCAGATCCTTAGGACAGGAGAGAAGTGGTCCTATAGCTGCCATCATGTCACATTTACGTGTAAGGCAGCCTTCACTTCATGCCGCTTCGGGTTGGAGCTCACGGTCTCCCCGCTTGCCCGAAGAGCAGCGGCGGTGGAACGGGACATGACATGACATGGCAAGGGAATGGCCGGATCCTTAGGTTAGGAGACAAGCCACATCCAAAGACCCTCCTTCAGCGGGCAGCCATCCGCCACCTGCCCTCCATGTGCGCCTTTGCACTTTGAGGGTTTCCCCGTGCACACCACAGCCAGCCAGGGAGTTGTGAGAAGAGGAGGAGGGTTGCCTAAAGAGAAGCCAGGGGTGGCGATCATTCCTTAGCACACAGAGAGAGAGAAAGGGAGAGAGAGGGAGAAAGAGAGATGGGAGAAAGAGAGATGAGGGAGGGAGAGGGAGATATGGGTGGAGAGAAAGGGGGAGAGAGAGAAAGAGATGAAGAGAGAGAAAGAGAGATACCTTTTTCTCATAGAAAACAGCCACAAAACCTGGGTAGGTATAGCTGGGTGGGTCATGTGATTTAGGAGTGACGTCGAGTTGGTCATGCCCACTGAGGTTTTCTGGGTGTTTTGTTTTCTCTGGGAAACAGGTCCAAATGGCTCTTTAGTTTTTAAGGTTGCCGACCCCTGGTCTAGGATAAGTTACATTGATTATTTAACTTGGATTGTGACTTCTAGCAGACTAAATAACTGCAAGTATTTCAAGAACCAATATAGAATTTCTTGAGAGTTGAGAACAGCTACTTAAAAATGCTTGTTTAAAAACGTTTGTCCTAGCCACTCCTCATTAGTGCTTTTTCATAAGGTATCAATTTTTCATTGAAAAAGAAACTGCAGAAAAATCTATGACTAAGTAAAAATTAAATTCTCTATAGTCTTGAATGATTTTGAAAAGCTAATGTTGTTGTTTGTATTTGTGGGATAGACAGGAAATGCCAGTCTATATGGACTAGATTGGTTTTTTTTAAAAAGGCTAGGAAAAGGCAGTGGCAACTGCCTTTCTGATTCTTATCTAGCAATGAGTAATAAAGTTACCAGAAGCTTATCTAAAAAAACTTTGGCAGAGATTACTGTTGCAAGCCAAAAGAATGTTATATTTCCTGAATTCTAAATAATTAAAACCAGTCCTTAACTCATTGTTAGAATCTAAGTTTGCTTCACTCTTTATAGGTATAGCAACCCTAATGCGGACCTGCATCTCAGTTGTTAAAGTCAAGTGGTTGCTAAGAGAAATGTGCTTATAATGTTACTTCAGTTTTTCCTTGGCTCGGACTTTTGAAAGTTGTAAATGCAAGCATTAGTAATTAAAGTTACTTTTTTATCACCATTATAACTGTGAACAGTTACTAAACAAGGCAGTCGCTAAACAAGGACTGCTCGTATTTCTAATTATTATGATGTTACATTCCTGGATCAGTAGTTTAACATTTATTATTTTATTCAAAGATAGCTTTATGATGAATTATACAAATCATAGAGATATAAAAATATATTGCATCAGCAGCTTTTCTCTTGCACACCATCCAAGCACCTCACTATTCATAAGATACTTGGAATGTCCCGAATCCAAGGACATGTAGAATATATCCACTCTAAGGTGCTTTAAGGTTTTATTACTAAAATACTATGTTATGCTCAATTGTCAGTTAAAATATTTAGTCATTTGACAACTATAACTATTTGGTTATATATATTTTAAGTGAAGAAATGTGCTTTGAAATATATTATTTTACTTCATTTCTCTATCTGATCTCTTCATAATTTAAAGGCATATATTAAAACAGATAAATACCGTATATTCATAATGGCTGAAATTATGGCTTAGCCTTTGCTAAGAGGGAAGCTTGTAGAAAGAACAAGTTATTATACTGCCTGTGTGTCATCTGCTTGGCCCTAGAAGCCCAGCAAGCTTATAGGCAGTACTCGGGCTAAGAACAAGGTTCATTCCCTAACTTTGTCTTTCAGCCGTATTTGTATTTAAATGATGGATGATACTAAAATGTGTATTCAGTATTGCTTCCATTCCTTTTAATATGATGCTAATTACTTTTGCAATTGATCTTAATTTGCATTAACATAACGTTTCTGTTACTTGTGACTATGGGGTACAGAATATATTACAAATACTAATCATGCAATACATAATTTAAATTAGCTTGCTCTGAATGCTAGACTTTTCACAATTATACTGAGGATTAGTGATCTGTAGAGGAGTAAATGAAACATACTTTCAGAAGATAAATCTCATTGTATACACATGTATAAAAATATGCAGGCTAAAGCATGAATGGTTTTCTTTTTTGTCTAGAAGCAACAGAAGAAGTTTCTTTGGATAGTCCAGAAAGGGAACCAATACTTTCTTCAGACTCTACTCCAGCTATAACTCCTGTTACCCCAACAACACTAATAGCACCAAGAATGGAATCAAAAACAGTAGTGGCCCCTGTGGATTTTGATAGATGCAGAGAAGAGGTATTAATGAAGTTAATAAGGCAATTTTCAAGCTGGGTACACAATTTATAATCAAAGTAAATGTGAATATATTGACAGTGTCCACAATAAAATTATTTAGCAATTTAAAATAGTTAACTTTCTTTAGAAATTGGTATTTATTCTTATGATACATTTATGCATTTATGGTTTTATAATTCCTACAATTATGGCCGGGAATGCAGGGAATGCTGGCTTTATATTAATTGTACATTAGTAGTTGGAGCCTTTTTGAATGAATATTGGAATAATATTTTAACACAGTGGCTATTGCCAATTAAGAAAACTTGGAGAGCTTTGAATGATTTTGCAATTATCTACTTAATATCCTGACTTTATTTTTTCAGTAATAGTTACTCAGCATTTCAGTCGTAGTTACTCACCATTAATCCTATTCATAATATTCTTCAGAATGAGGAAGGATTGTGCTTTATCTTGTCTAATCTTAGTTTTCAATTTTTTAATGTTGTAAGCCACCAAGAGTCATTGGCTACAAGATGGGCAGCAAATAAATTTGATAAATAAATACTAAGTCTCTGCCAACTTAGAGATACCTCTGATTTCTAAGTTGACAGAGACATAGTACTTATTAATTTATAAAATTTATTTGCTGCCTATCCTGTAACCAATGACCCTGGGTGGCTTACAACATAAAAACATTGAAAAACATTGAAGTCACCCACTTTAAAAAACTCAGCAAATAAAAACTCATCAAGTAAAAACATTAACAGATAAAATCAAGTAGCCAAGATGGCAAAGAAGGGAGACAGGCGCATGGGAGTCGGGAGGTAGCATTGAGTTTTAACTAGTCAACCACCTCCAGTATGAAGTTCCTTCATTGGATTCCCAAACCATCTAGCAGCGCCAGGTCCTGAGACTCTTTTGAAACATCTGGAGAGTAGGAACCAATGTTGCCTCAGGGGATAAGATATTCCAGAGGACAGGAGCCAAGGCAAAGAAGGCTCTTCTCTGGATCCCAGCAGCCGAAATTCCTTGACTGATGGGATCTGACTGATGCTCCCTCTGTTGGCATGGGTGGGGCAGACCAGTCCCATTGGGGTGAGAAGATTCCTCAAATAGCCTGGACCCATGCCAGTATTGTATCTATTCTCCCTATCCCTATATTTATCATTAAGTAAGCATGCTGAACTCAGAATATATTTAAACCACTTAAATTTTCTATTAAGAACTCATTAGATTGGAATGTCTAGTTTATTTTGATCATAAATTTCCTAGTTCAAACACAATCAGAATTTTGGGTTCTTTGAAGCATGCTAAGAACAGAAAAATATAGCAACAACTTTGGCTGGTCCATATCTTGTCCATCTTCATTTATATCAAGGGATTATTTTAGTAAAAATTCTGTGAGGTCCTTAGTGCTCTTTTGAATTTGGTTGTATTCTTATAAATGTTTTATTACCCAACTAGGTAATTTCATCAGTGCTAGAAGGGAGTGGGGTTTGCTCTCCCTTTATGTAGGGCTTGCCCTGTCAGTGTTGCTGGAGTATTCTTGATTAGGTACTGTTTATTGTTTGTTTGAGTTTAATATGGTAAACATATGCATAGCTATATTCAAGTCATTGTTTTGTAAATATGGTATTATGAATTTCCAGTTGTCTTTAAACTGCTACAGGTGTTTTAAAATTATGTGCCTTGAAAACTGATTTTCTTTCAGAGGGAACTTGATTTCTCTGGGTAGAATAGCATTTTAATAATACATTAAAATATGAGCAAGGCGATGACATTAATCTGGTAATGGCAGTTGATGAGGAAAAAGAAAAGCCTTAACAAAAGTGGGAAAATGGTATTTGTCCCTCAATGTTAAACATTTGACTCTCATATGAATGTGTATACCACAGGTTTTTAAAAAATCTTGACTGCTGCATTCTGCATTTGTTTTATCTAGAGTAGAAAATATAAATGTGAAAAGTAATGGTCCTAATAAAAAAGAATTATTTGAAAACAAAGGCTGTAAACTGAATTATAGATCTAAATAGAAAAAAATACAAAGTTAGTGGCCTGGTTGCTTTTAAATTTTGAATGTTTATCCCCTACACCGTAAGATCCTCCATCTTATCAAAAAGCTCTGCAATTCTGTCTCTCAGCCTTTTTGAGTGTTAGTTCTATTTTAATTAATTTGCATGGTTTGTTTTTTTTTTAAATGGGATGAACCTTGTCTATCCATGACCACAGAGCTTTGTGGGGAAAGAGCCAATTCTATTTGATTTTATTCTGATTTGTGTTTGTTCCACTATGGATCTACCATGTATCTGCTATAGTATTCCTAAATCTGCTTTATCTGATTGGCTGGTGGAATTATTTCTAATCCTTAGTGGTGATCAGAAAAATATTTATAGGAATTTTTTGCAATTATTGTCATAAATAATTGTACTATATTGGGATAATTTGATGGAATGATTTTTATCAAAATACAAGTAGCCTTTATTCTCAGTGCTAAAAAAGTGTCTTGATGCTGAGAAATCATAATCCTTTTTTTTGTAATGTAAGTTACTCAACATTAATTGTATTCATAAGATTCTTCAGAATTAGGAAGGATTGTGCTTTATGTTGTCTAATCTTAATTGGTCAAATGATTGCCTTATTGAAAATATAGTGAGCTGCGGTTGGGCTTTTGATATTTCTTGAATTACAGAGATGCAAGTGTATTGTTTAATCTTTAGAATTTGTGATTAGACATTAAAATTAGATTCTTGGAAAGATTACTTACTGTTTAATATTATGGGGTTTTTTTAGATTGAAGAAGAAGCAAATGGGGATGCATTTGATATTGACATTAATGTGTCAGATCCAGAAAAAGTTGGTGAGTCTGAAAATTGCTGTATTAATTAAAGAAATATTACATTATTTTATAACTAAAGTTTGATATAACTATTTAAATCATACGTATAAAAACACTAATGTTAGTAAATTATATAAACGGATAAATCTAAATTGTTAATAAATGTGTGTATTTATTCATGTACCATACAGGGGATGGCATGAATGCTTACATGGCATACAGAGTCACTACAAAGGTACCTATTACATGATAACTAATCAAATGTTTAGCATTCCACACTATATAAATGTGGCATATTTTACAAATGCCTTTTTCTGTTTTTTTAGACTTCCCTAACTATATTTCACAAAAATGAATTCTCTGTTAAAAGAAGATTCAGTGATTTTCTTGGTTTGTATGGCAAGTTAGCATCAAAATATCTTCATGTTGGTTACATTGTGCCACCAGCTCCAGAAAAGAGTATTGTAGGTAAGTGTGACTAATGAATAATGGCATTCATCTTCCATAATGAAACTTTATTCTGACAGTAAAAATTATGTTGCATCACATCTATTTGACAAATTTTACTTTAGAGTAGGGGTAATTAACCTTGGATCTATAGACCCCCAAGAGGTCTGTATTTAGATGTCCAGAGGTCTATGAACTTGAGGGGGTAGGGAAAAATATATATTTTTACTAACCTCTAACCACAACTAAATTGCTTATTTAGAGGCTAGAGAAGATAAAGAAAATAGTTACTTTATTAGTGAACTTTATTTTCACTGACCTCTAACTGAAAATTAGCTTGTCTTATTGATTAATGGAATAATGAAGTACATGTATTACTATATTACATATTTGTAATATTTTGATACCTGGATTTAAACTTAATAAGTTTCCTTTGCATTACAGTCAATATATATTTGATGTGTTTAAATACAATTTTCTGAGAAGGGGACAGTAGTTTCACTACATTTCCAAAGGGTTCAATTGCACAAGAAGGAAATGAAGCTGGTATGGGGCCAAGTTACCTACAGAACCATCTTCGTTCCATTACACCAGCACATCCCTCCCGATTAGGCAGGAGAGATATGTCATGAACCTGTCAGTTAAAGAATTCTGACGGCAGGGTCTAGGAAAAAAGATTTTTCTGCCATTGCTGGCTTTGAAACATTCTGTCCTTAGAAGGGAGGCGGTCTCCCAGTCTCATAGCCTTTCGGAAATGTCTAAAGATATGGGTCTCAAGCTTACAGAAGAGCATGCATGCTGAAGGCCCCTCCCCTGCCTTTTAATTGACTTTTTAATATTAAGTTTTAAGTGTCCTTGTCTCTTATTTAAATTTTTATCTTCAATTTTTAAAAATATTTTATTTCTATACTACCCAGAGTCCCTCTGTGAAGGAGATGGGTAGTTTCTAAACTTGATAAATAACTAAACAAAGGAAGCCCTGCTTTTGAAAAAAATATATGTAACAACTAAATTAACATATTTTTGGAAGAAATGTAAACTTTATTTGAATGACAAAATGTATTTTCCATGTTCTATTTACTTGTCCCTTTGTCTTGGAACACTTAACTATTTCAACTTTATGATAAATTGACAGTTAAAATGTTTAGGTTAATCTCTGTTAATCGCTGATCACCAGTTATGCTTATGATACTCAGCTTTACATCTCTATCCTGGGCCACAGGGATGAATTAATTATTTAATTAATTAATTAATTAATTAATTAATTAAAATTCTTGCCCTAGTGTCCAGAGGTTGTGCAGATCCAGATGGAATCCTAGCAGGATACAATTACTGTTTGTCATCAGGATGTTCAGATGCTCCAGTGGTGTATGTCAATTGGTGAGAGGAACCAATACCCCTGAAGAAGTAGGTCTGTGATCTGAGTATCATCCTAGATTCACAGTTCCTGCTTGATTAGAAGTTAGAAACCATAACCAAGGTAGTTGGAAGTTAGATTAGCGACCATATACAAGCAGTTGGACGTCTTCCAGAGGGTATTTGGGACTCATTTGCATATTTTATGTCTTTTGTATTTTGATGGTTCGTAATGTTTTGAATGTTTGCATTTCTATAAAGTAAAGTTACGTAGAATCATGATCAGTTATAAATATAATAAATAAAAACTTTGGTTATTCTGCCAGGCCTTGGATTAGAATGATGGTTGAGCACTTACGATTTGTTGTTGTTTAGTCTTTGGTTATTGTCTTCCATTCAGTTGTTTTTTTCTTGATATATTTTATGTTTGTTTTTTTTATTTATAAGCACTTTAGAGTTATTGCAGAGGTGGCAGACTCACAACCAGTATTATTATTTATTTATATCCTGCCTTTATTATTTCTACAAACTCAAGGCAGTGAAGATATCCAAAATACCTTCCTCTTCCTATTTTCACCACATAACAACACTGTGAAGTGGGTTGGTGAGAAAGAAAGTGGTTGGCCCCAGGTCACTCAGCTGGCTTTCATAGCTAAGATGGGACTAGAACACACAGACTCCCACTTTCTAGTCTTAGCCACTGTATGGTGTAAATGATGGTGTAAAGTTGTAGAAACAGCACTTTCAACCATTTGGTAGAATGTTCAAATTAATCAAGGGAAATAATATCTCTAAAAATGAACATGAATTCTTTTCCCAAGAGAAATGTTTCCCAAGAACATGAATTCTTTACCGGGGTGTCAAATTCAAGGCCCGCGGGCTGGATCCGGCCCATGGGGTGCTTAAATCTGGCCCACAGGGCCAGGCTGGAAATATCAAAGGATCGGCCCACAATGCCTCCCCAGCCTCCTGCAGCACTCTGTCGATCAAAAACGGGAAGTCCAGCAAGGCCTCCACACTGTGTGTTCGGCCTCCCCAGCCTCCTGCAACACTCTGTAGGTGTGTAAGTGCTTCAGGAGGCCAAGGAAGCCAAAAACGAAGTGCCCCTCCCATGCCACATTTTGGCTGGCTGGGTACTGCAGGAGGTCTACCCGTCCTGTCTGCCCCCCCCACCTCG
>JANHGD010004401.1:286038-296492 GCA_027560375.1 Imantodes cenchoa | reverse complement strand
ATCTTCAGTTTGCCATTTCTTCCTTGGAAGATAAGTTCAAGTAAAGCTGCAATAAATGCTGTGCCAAAATGACTTGTTTTTTTAAAAACATATTTTATTTGCAGTTTTCTTTTCACACCATACATATTTTGTGGACAGTGTATTGACTGGGTCATATCTTTTTAAACAACGCTAACAATGATAATACAAATAAGTATGTATAATCCTAATCTTCCAACTTCAACAATATTATTCTCTCATTATAATTCTTTATCATTTTTCCCATTAATTCATTTAAACATAGATAACATTTCTTTGTGCCATATATTAGTTATCCCCTACTAAATTACTAATATTTAATATTTTAAAAATTATGCATTATTCCACAATAACTTCAATATTCCAAGGATTACTAATAAAGCCAAATATTAACAATATTTAATCAATCCCAGGAGTGTATCTCAAAATCCCCACAATTTATAATCCTTAATATTTTAAATTCACAATATACTTTAACACACTATTGATGTTGATAATACAATTAGATTACCTAATCCTAAATTTCCATCTATTAAGCTTAATTTATTTTTAGTTATAAACTGTATTATCTGTTAATATATATACTGCTAATTTCCCTAGTTGTATTTTATTTTATTAATATATTTTCTCATTATCTATCATCTCTTAACCTTTTTGAAATTCCATCATTTATTGACTACTATTCAGCCTTTTATCTCTCTCTCTTGGAATCTTGTAGCTCTTTTTGATATATTTGTGCCTACTGAACATTCCCTTCTGGGTGGCCTTTGTCTCTTTCTGCTGTATTTTTTTAACATCCATCAATAAGACGTCCTTTTTTTAAAAAGAAATTTTCTTTTTTTCCTGTAAATCTTTTTTTTTTGGAAGAGATTTTTCTTTTTTCTCTCTGTTCTATTGTAAACTTTTAAGGAGTTATCTAATTGATTCCTACTTATTAATCCTTTCTCTTTTTTATTTTTAGCTTCTTGCATCTCATTTTGATTTTTCTCTTCCATTGCTTCTTCTAATTTCTCATCTATTTCCTGAATATCGTGTTGCTCTTCCCCCCACAATTGTTGAGTGACATCTACATTCATTTCTGTGTCTTTAAACAATCTCCTTGTCTCCTTATTCTTCTTTAAAGATTCACACACACTTTTTAACTTCAAGAATATTTCTTCATATGCGTCTATCATCCCCTGTAAATCCATTTTATAACAATTCAATAAAAATTACTCCGCATATTTCTATAGTTCCAACATCTCAATATTTAAAAACTCCTGCTTAATAAAATTTCATCAATCACATAATCATACCTCCAAAACCCAATCTTTAAAATTATTTAGTGATTTACAGCCTTATAATTTTCCAATTATATGTCTTCCCAATTGTAAAATTTTAAAGTCTTATTTAACTTTCTTTCTTTTCTCTTTTCTTCTATTACCTTTCTTCTTTTGTCTCATAGAATGTTCTGTTAAATGACATTAATAGTCCAAATCCAAATTAATCTACTAGATTCCTCCAATCTTTCAGATCCATAATCCAATAGCCAATTTGAATGAAACTTAGTTATTTGCAAGTTAGTTCCTTTTAGAAATCTGCAAAAGGGGGAAAAAACTCATTAAGTATTCTCAGGTTATCCAAGTCGCCTTCTATCATATGTAAAGTCAAGGTCAGGCCATCTTCCAGGCCATCTTCCAGATTCTATTCTGTATATTAGACGTATGTATTGAGTTCACTTCACTAAGTATCTGCGGCTATAGTGCTGTAGTATTTCTCTTCTTCCAAGATGGCTTTTGTTACCAAATCCAACATTAAGCAATCTGTCAAAACCAGCTGATTATTCGATAAATCCAGAGGGTTTAGAAATATAAATAAGCAAGACAGTTTTTCCTGAAAATCACCTTTCAAATTGTTTAAGCTTTTTTCAGGCTTTCTGTGTTTTAAAGCTTCCCTTGGGCTTCTTTTGCCTCTCTCCATGTATTTAATTGCCGCTTTCTTAGGCTTGGAAATTCTCTTTTAAAATTCTTAAATAAGGTTGTTAGAGTTAAAGTTGGTAATTATCTCACCCAGTTTCAATGCTCTGTCCACAATCCGCTCCAGCACAAATCTTACAGTCCCGGTTGTCCCAGTTTTGTGACTGCCAAAAATGCCCGTCATCCCTGCTGCCATTCTGGAGAGATTGCTTGGGACCTAATGAGGAAATTGCAAGTTCCTCATGGTCAGCAAAGCACCTCTCCTTTCTTCACAGCCCCTACAAGGTGGCTATGATCCCGTAGGGTCTCTCAACAGCGGTCACTGACTGTTTTTCACAAGACTCATCAGAGCCCGCTATTTTCTTTTCATTCTCGCCACAACGTCAACCGGAAGTCTAGTCATGGAACTTTAGTGCCAAATAATTCTTCCATTGGCAATAAAATTGAGATATAATCTGAAATCTCCAAATAATAATGCAACTACAGTTATTTTTACTCACTTCCAAGACAGGTTTGCAACTCTTATGGATACGCTTGAACACTAGATTGTAAAATGAGCCTGTTATTAAGTAACTCACTCTTCTGAAGGCAGAGCTTAAAACATAGTTGGACTCCGGAGGATAGTAATCCTTCAATCATTGCTTGGACTTTGTGCAGCTAATCAAATATCCACTATTATTCTAGTTATTGGCAGTGACTTCAATGTTCTCATCATGATGCATTGGAAGCCATTAAAGATTATGCTTACGTACCATAAGTTAAATGCCATTTTTGAGTTTTGAGACATATAAATGTGTAGAGGCATATTTGAAATAAGCCAGATGTGCTTACTCTTCCAACTTAATTGCCGAATGGGCAGAGTGCCCTGCTCTCTTGCAACTGTTCACTGTAGGGAAACAGCCTAATCTGGCTTTTCCTTTTTCAGCAGAGATTTATGTATTGTTCATTTCCCTCTGCTAGTATAAAATCAAGATTATTGATGCAGAAAATTCAGATATGCAATGCTTATATTAAAAATAATTTGCAGTTAATATGGTCTGGACATGAAACTCCCATTATGTCTTGAAAACCATCATTTCCTGGATTGAGAGCTATTCTTTCTTATGAAAAGGCTGCATGTAGCTAAGTGAATAACACCAGGTAAAAGAAATAACCACACATCTTTCATTTGTGTGAGCTCTGGATCAACATGGTTCACAGATATTTAGAGCTTGCTAAAACTTACATTGCTGCCAGATTTTTGCTTGTACTCGATATATCTTATATTGCAGTGGGAAGTATATTGTTTCTCATGTATATTTCCTAAGTATCCTAACATATTAATATATATTGGAAAATGGTTTTTCAATTTGCTTAAGTTCTTAAAACCCAACACTAAATGTTTTGGAATTCTAAGAAAAATTACAAACAATATTTTCAACTGATTTCTTAAACACTGTGGCTTATATTCATGATACATTAATTTTGGATTTGAAAGATATTTAACTTGCCTTTCGCTTAATGTTAGATAAACAATGCATAAATATTGTGTTTTTGTGCATTTTTTCAAACAAAACAAACATAAAAATGTGCATTGTTGTAAAAAAATAAAATAAAAGTTGCTTATTCTGGGTAGCACTAATTTTCTAGCAAAAAAATCATGGAATTATATGCCTCCCCCATTCAGGTTATAAAATTATTTTGATTATCAGAATCTAATTATAATCTAAAGTATGAAGAACCCAATTTGTGAATTAGGGCTTAATTCATTGTTGCAGAAGAAAAATGATAGAGATAATAGATGAATAGATAGATAGATAGATAGATAGATAGATAGATAGATAGATAGATAGATAGATGATAAAATATAGATAGATATAGATAAATGATAGATAAAGAGAGAGTCATATCTTTAATTTCAAAATATAAAACTATTTATCTAAGCAAATGTTTTTCATTTTGAAGGGACCCAACTGAAATAGGGTTGTGGTACGGAACGAAAAAATGTTTTAAGGAGTTTGTATGGTTTACAAAAATTAATTATGCTTTATAATACTGGATTGTTATTAAATATAGAACATGAAAACCAGCAGTGTACAGTTGCTTTTAAACTATTGTTTAAAATACTTTAAACAATGAAATACTTTTTCCTACATTCCATAATAAACATACACTGTTTCTAATGTAGGAAAATGTATTTCAACACTAGTTTAAAAGCAACTATACTGGAATTTAGGTTGCATCAAAAGAGCAGATGAAAAGTAGTTTTACGACTGTTGTTGACAAGCCAATTTAATAGGATTCCTTACGTATAGAAATATGATAATTTTACAAATACACTGCTAATTTGCATTGTGTCCATCAGATTTTAAGCCTAGGCAAGGTACTTTTTTTTTTGTTTGCTTCTGATTATATGTAGCATCTTTAAAAGTATATTTTCAGAGTGAAAAAATGTTTTAAAATGAATCAAAAGAGCTTAACACTTTGTACACCTATGTGCATATATGAGAGAAATAGAAAGAGGGAGATTTTGATATACGTGTTTTTACCAACATACCTATATACTATTCGTAGAGCAAAATGTTAAGATTTAATAAATCAGATATTATGGAATTGCTTTTAGAACCAAAATATCTGAAGATTAATAATACTCCTTACTTATTCATGTCCTATTTGTTCATGTACATTCTATTAATAAAATAAATCATTAATATCTCCACTTAAATATTTTTATCCAGTGACATCTAGTTACTTTTAAAGAAAAAATTTACAGCCATGGAAGCAGAAATTAAAAGCGGTATAAACTAAGAAAATCAGATGTTTTATAAAAAGAACTGATTGTTAATAAAATAAATTTAAAACTAAGAGTAGGTATATCAGCAAGATATGAACATGCAATCACAACATGATTAATGTAAGAAACTAATTTCACACACTTCAGCATAGTGCTTTACAGGCATATTTTACATATTTCAGATTTGTATGCTTAGTAATAAGAAGCAATAAGAAATACTATTATAAAAAAATGGGAGGTGGATCCCCAACTTTTACAAAGGAAAATATCCAAATGACTTTTAGGAAAGCCTTTCAGGCTACTGTGGCCATCAAATGATAGTAGACGGTAGATGAAAGCCTCAGCCAAGACATAGGTTATAAGATGATTGAATATGTACGTCCAACCTCAAGCAAAAAAGAACAAGAAAATATATCAAGGTAGTCCTCAGTTCATTTAGTGACTGTTCAAAGTTGCAATGGCACTGAAAAAAATGACTTACAACCGTTTTTCACAGTTACAACCTATGGAGCATCCCCATGATCACACCATCAAAATTCAGATGCTTGGCAACTGGTTCATATTTATGAACCATTGCTGTGTCCCAAGGTCATATGATCATCTTTTGTGACCTTCTGGCAAGCAAAGTCAATGTGGAAACCAGATTCACTTAACAACCATATTGCTAACTTATCAACTGCAGTCATTCACAGAACACCTGTGACAAGAAAGGTAACAAAATGAGACAAAACTCACTAAACAAATGTCTCACTTAACAATAGAAATGTAGGGGTTCTCTTGTGGTCGTAAGTTGTATCTATATCAATACGTGGAAGTCCTAAACAAGAAAATGAAAATGATTGTTATGCTCAAGAAGATCAGAGAATGCACCCTCACATGCACACACATACAAACTCACAATACACAAAATACACAAATCCAGCAAGTAGGAATAGAAGAAGTAAGTACGGTAAAGTTCCAATACAGGCAAATGCAATTAAATGAAGATGAAAATACCACGGTATATTGAAATCTTTTACAAGTGAGATTATAGAAGTTTAGAAACATTTGTAGGGAGAAATATATATTTGGGAACCAATCACTAGAAAATAAAGTGTGACAAACAGGAGATGGGTGCAGCGGTGGGTTGCTCCCGGTTCGGGCCAGTTCTATGAACCAGTAGCGGTGGCGGGAGGCAAACTGGTAGCAACCGGTTTTTGAACCCAGTAGCAGATGGGCAATGAACAAAGATCAGACAATGGGAACTCACTTTGGATATGTATTGCGGGACCATGGGCTAGAGAAAAAAAAGACTATGCTCGGAAAAATGAAGCAAATAAATGAGGATGACAATGAACAAAATCCTGGAATAACTGGAATTGCTGAATCAAGTGTCAGGGTTCCAAATAGCATCCAAAACTAAATCAGACTCTGAGGCAAAGTATTCCTCAAAGTTCCAATTTATTAATAGAGCCATGTTGGCACATCTGGGAGAAATCCGAATCTGAAGTCTCGGGGTTTCTCCACCCAGTTGAAAGTTCAAGCCTTTGTCCCCACACCCCCAAGTCCATCATGTTGACCAATCTTGAACTGCCAACTTGGCAGAATCCTCCCATCTCCTTCCGTGCAGGTGCAGGAGAGTGAAGACAAAGGATGACCTTGACTATCTAGAAAGAATTTGTTATGGCTACATACAGACATCCCTCATGCAATTCCCCTTCCCAAATTAGAGTAGAGAATACATATTAATATAGTATAAAGTGTGGCAGGCCAAAGACCTTAACTAAAATGGCTTCGGCCTGACAGCAAGTTTAGAATCCCGAACATTTGTCCATGCAGTTGAGGAGTTGAACTGAACTTGTAGGCATCGAGTAATTTATTAATCATTTAAGTCTTGCTTCCCATGCCTATTTCTAAACAGTTGTTTTTAAAAAGTGTATTTGAGGCAGGGGAATCTATGTAGATTAATTCCACAGTTCCACAGTCAGTATGTTTTCACATAGCGATCTTATTTTAAGTATCACAGTCTTTAAGGAAATAGTTTCAAGTTCCTCAACAATGTGTTTAACAACTGTTCTGTAGTAATAGATGTTCTATACTAAGAATTACCATCCCCAAAAGCAAAAATATCAACATTGATTCCAGATACATTTTAGCCAATTTCCTTATTTGCATTCTTACTTATATGACCCTGCAAAGAAAGGGCAACTTTGTAGAATTCATTGTTATGGTCTAGAATAGGAAAAATATTTGAATTTCCTCTTCTGCAAGTTCAACACTAAACTTTTGGAATGAGTTTGTACTGTTTGTGTGTTTTCAAGGGTTGCCAAAATGTTGATTCATTCCACTTTGTAGATTAGATTATTTTAAATGTCTTATAAATTCAAGCCCTCTTTATGTCATCATCAATTTGCCACAATATTTTGAAATTGTCCGGGACATTCCAATAAGTGATCTGAGTTTCATCAAGCTAAAAATGAAATCACCAAAGTAGAGCCATTTCAGTGTTCTTTGTGATGTGTTTTTTTTTTTAATCAGATCACAGTTCCAGTCAGGTTGTTTCATTGTTTTCCATGCATACCAGGCATTTAGACTGAATACACAAAGTTAATCATCTGTGACCCAATGAAAAACCGATTATGTTGCATGTAGCAATTGACATCACCTATTATTTCTGAGACATCAAGGGAAACATCTCAAAAACTGGAAATGCAATGTGAAAATGCAATTCGGAGTTATTCAGAATAAATGACAACATAATATGAAGCTTGTTTCGTTGGTGTTTGTGGCTGCTTCAGATCTGCCAGTTCATTATTGCGGCCAATGCCAACTTGGACACGCTGCCTTTCTGTAGTCATTAAGTCCAATTAAGAAAAGTTGAATGGGTATTTCTGTGCAGACATCACAAGGTGCACAGACTCACCAACCAGAAACTTATCTTGTTATTAATTTTATTGTTTTGCTGGCTTTAATTTCACTGTTGGCTCTTATCTGTGAATTCTGGTTTTAGTTTTCTTGCTATTGTAAATCATGACAGAGGGATTTTTAAAAAAGAAAGAGAAATTGTGCCTTGTATGAATTGTGATAAAATCTAAGAAGTATTTAGAAATACCAATTTACTTCGTGCATAAACCTTCTTTGGCAACTTATTTGTAGAAATACCAAAACATTAATTATATTCAAAGATAATAAAACTCAAAGCCTAAATGGACTTATTGTCAAGGATATTTGGGGGGACCCAATTTTAACTCACTGCCTGCCAAGTCAATATAGACACCGACTTAAAACTGAGCCAGAATTTTAATCTAATTATTTGCTTTGCGCATGGTATGATAATTCTACTAAAGGTCTAATGGTTTATTTATTTATTTATCAAATTTATATAGCTGCCCATCTCACTGAAGGCAAGTCTATGATCAAAAAAAGTATAGTAATTGAAAGGGTATGTGTGACCCTGAAAGTGGCTGGGATGTGAGGGCTCCCTCCACCTTAATAAACTTGTAATGTCTAATTTTTGACTTTGTCCTTAACTCTGTTTTACGTCTGTTTTACTATGCCACTTTTATGTTTTTATTGTAAATCACCCAAAGTCGCTTGAGTAAGATGGGTAATGTAGAAAGGTAATAAATAAAAACATTCCTTTTTTCATATTTTCTAGATAAATTAGTAGACTATGTTGCATTTTGATTCATGGCCAATCATTCAAATCTGAGTGTACTAATTTAGAAAAATCTATGTTAGGTTGCCATTCAGATGCCATGTGGTTCTCAAAGTCTCCATCCTGTGTTTCTAATTGCTAATACTGAATGCTTCATTATTTTTCAGATAGGAGTTGATCCTTCCTTTCTTCTTTCTATCCAATTGAATTGGCTTCTGCACAGAATTTTTCCCTACCGGTTCTGTGGGTGTGGCTTGGTGGGCGTGGCAGGGGAAGGATACTTCGAAATCCCCTTCCCTCCCCACTCCTGGGGGAAAGATATTGCAAAATCTGCATTCCCACCCCACTCTGGGGCCAGCCAGAGATGGTATTTGCCAGTTCTCCGAACTACTCAAAATTGTTGCTACCAGTTCTCCAGAACCTGTCAGAACCTGCTGAATTTCACCCCTGCTTCTGCATGGGTGATTCAGCTATATAAGATATTGTGAGGGTAGAGGTTTGTCCTCCAAACATGTGGGTTGGTTTCTGAACATTTCATCACCAGGCTAGGTAACATCTTCGGTGGAATTTAGGGGATGTCAGTGCCGGTGTTCTACCTACAAGGGCTTGTGTGGTTGGTAGGGCTTGTGATGGGGAGCTCAAATCAGATGAGGGTCTTGGAAGGTGAAGTGCTGGTTGGTGGTTGTGTGGGTTAGTTGAGGGTTGGTGCCCCTAAATTCTGCTGGAAAATGTTACATAGCCTCAAAACAAAATGTTTGGAAACCAACCCACAAGCTCAGAGAATGAACCGCCACTTTTATCCTACAATGAGCTACAGATATTTGCCACTATTGCAAATAAGGTATTATCCTATTGAAAACTTAGCCTCTTTGATTGAAAAATCCTTTTTGGACCATAAGAGAGACCCAAGAAGTAGGAGGAACAATTGCATTGCCTGCCCAGTTGAAAATAGCATCGGGCAACATGTGCAAGTTTTAAAAGGGTCTTCTCAAGATGCTGTTGTCTGATAGCAGAACTTGACCTCATGCAATGACCAGTGATTCAAGGACACTGATAAATATGATTATGCAAGAACTAGAAAGTCCAGTTTCTTCTTGAGAAAATTCTAGTTTCTACCGCGTACAAAATGCAAGCACTATTAGCAGTAAAATCAAAGTTCAATTCACGAGGCTCTTTCTCATACCAGGCAGCACAACTCCTTTGGGCAGAAAAATGGTTGCCACCTGACCCCTATTATTATAATAGACTACTTTGATCTTAGGATATTTGGTTTTAAGCTTACTTGATAATCTCACATCTCAAAAGAATTCCATGGCAATCCCATTATTGGGAGAAAGTTATAATTTGTAATTGCATTCTTGAGATGGCAGCTTGATGCTCACATGCCCTGCTTTGTACAGGTGTCCTCCATCTGTGCTATAACTCCTTCAGGAATTAAGTGTAATTTAAGGGAACTAATCAGTTTCAACTGAGGTTTCATTTGTACATCTCCAAAAGTACCATCACACAGAAAGATGTTTAAATATGCCAATGTATACCTTCAGGTTTTATTCTTCTTTTTGTAAAGTGATCTGTTGCTCTACACAATACACATACTGCAGTAAATGTCCAAGAGTATTTTGCAATACCACATGTACTGACAATCCCAATTCCAAAGGCTTTTAGAAGCCTTTGAAAGCTCACTATTTATTGTTATCAGATGATTTTCAGCATTTTGACTTAAATTAAAAACATGTTTATGTTCAATTCATAACCTTTCTTTGGAACTGTAGGCATTCCAGATAAATTGTAGGTATCAATATTTATTTGTTGCTAAACCTTGTGTGTATGTGTGTGTGTTGGATGCTTGCATAGGCATATGTGTAGCTGCCAACAGATTATATTCTTTTAATTATACTATTTGTTATACCTACCTTATCTTTTCAGGGTCAGAATTTCATTCATTTCAGAGCATGGCCACAATTGTATAAATCAGGTTCATAAGTGTTTATATATATATATATATATATGTAGGTCTTTGATTCTTCGGGTTTTCTCCCGTGTAAAATTTGAATTGTTTTTGCAACGTTTC